>PVLC010009717.1:0-53096 GCA_004027655.1 Graphiurus murinus | reverse complement strand
GTTTATGAGGTTAATCTAGATAGTCCATTCTGAGAGTAAAATGATACACTTTACTCCCAGGGGCATTCTACCTCTGAGCCCCAGTCCTTTTATCTTTTATTTTGAGACAGGATCTTGCTGTTGCTGAAAGTCTCATTAAGTTATTGAGGCTGTCCTCAAACCTGTGCTCCTCCTGTCTCAGCCTCTCAAGTACTAGATTACATGGATGTGCCACCATGCCCTTCTGTCAGGACCCTCCTATATAGACACCTATAACCTCTTACATAAACACCAACTTTGTCAATTGTGAAGTAGTCAGTTTCATCTGCCCTAATTAATTTGGGATAAAAGCTATATAGCACATCCCAACTGGTGATCATCTGAACAAATCATCAACTGCTTTTGTTTATAGGATGTGTATGGAGTCAGATGGAAATATTTTTAAAGGAGCAGTCAATGGCAATCCACGTGGATAATGAACTGAATTAATGATCACTTAAAATTTATTAAAATGAAGTATTGCCCTTAGCCAGAACCTGGCAATGATGTAAAAGCAGAAGATCTACTTTAAAAAAAAAAACTATTTTACGAAAGGAAATGTAAATTTCCAAGAGGTTATAGAAGCCATCATGAATATGAATAGCCATGCTAAGCTTAGCCAGTTGAGGACTAAGAAGCAATCTTAGAAGAGCTAAGGATTCAGAACAAGAATAACAAAGCATTCCTCATCTGGAAATCAGGTTACCTTTAGACTTAGACAAAGTATGCCAAGTTTTCTGCTGATAAAAGAGTCTCTGGGAGTTAATGTGTTGCTCTTATCAGGAGAAAGAAACTTGTGAATAAGCATCTCATAGGAAATTTAAAAATCAAAGGAAAATGGTAACAGAGAAGAGAGATGACACTAATTATTTTATAAATGGAGGCATTTGAAGGTGAAAGAAGGCTTGCAACAAAGTGAAGGAACTACACTCTTATTTGATAATTGTTATCAAACCTTACTAAATCCCATCAGCCAGATTATACACAAAACAGGGTGTAACAACTCCCTGGAGAGGAGGGAGGGAGGGAGAGAGGGAGAGAGAGAAGTGTGTGTGTGTGTGTGTGTGTGTGTGTGTGTGTGTGTGTGTGTGTGTGTGTTTCCTTGGTTTACCACTCAGGGATGAGATGAAGGTACTCAAGAGAGAATGGTATACACAGTCCCTCAGGTGGTACTATTACAATTGGTCAGAATTTCATGGTGGCATTTTTCTCTTTGCAATTTGGCACTCCATTCTAAAATGTATCCTAACATACAGACTTGGGAACAACTTAAAACCAACATCTCCCCAGGCAAACGGCAATGCTTTTAACTCACATAGCTTCCTAGAAGACCCAATGAGAAATTCTTCTGTGAGACTTCTGTGAGAAGTGGGTAATTACACTATGGGAACTTAGTGAGACTCTCAGCAACCTAGTAAGGCCCTGTTTCAAAACAAAAACAACAACAAAAGAAAGAAGGATGGTTGAAGGTATAGCCTGGGGATAGAATACCACTGTGTTCAATCCCTAGTACAAAAAAATAATAAATTTAATAGGTATCTAAACTATAGTTAGAATCTTACCAATTGCAATATTTTTTAAGTTGTGAAGCACTTCTGCGCTCAGTGACGACAGACTAGACTATTTAGATTAACTTCATCACTATGAATATCTGGGAGATGTAGAAAAAAAATGTTTTAAAATTCTTGGCATACTGAGAATAATAAAGCAGATCAAAGTGGCAAGAAGAATGTTAGGATAGAGGAAGAGGCCAAGAGAGGAAAGCCCTGAAATTGAGGCTGCTTTTCCCACAGAAGTGCCTGTCAGTCCTGGAGGAAATGGCTAAGATGTTGGAAAACTCAGTTACAGGTGCAATGGTCAAACAGCATGGGGACAATTTGTAGCCCAAGCCTACTGGGCAGGAGGGACCTTAGTTAATTTCTCAGTTTTTAGGTTGAACTCTTCAGGCTCTAGGTAGGAATAATGAAAACTATAAATCCCTGTTGTGACTGCAGTCTGGTTTTGAATCATTTCAAAGGGCTGACATTGTATTAAGGTGACTCAGGTTTACATCTACCCCAGCTACCTGACCACAGCAAATGTTAATGCTGCATCAAGGAAGATGATAGCACCAGAACCTCAAATCATTCTATAAGTTTACATGTACAATGAATAGTACTCTATCAAATAACATATACACAAACAGATGAGATATAAACAAAATCCAAGAGAAACAAGAAAGTGGAGAAACAGAGGAGGAAGTTCCAATTTTGGAGTTCTTGAGTGCCCTTTTGAAAAGAAGTATGCTTAATATTTCCAAAGTAATGAAAAAAGAAGAATTGAGAATTTTAGCAGCAAGCCAGAGATTATTTAAAAAACAAACATTTTTTGCAGTACTGAACCCAAGGCATTCTACTTCTGAGTTATACCCCTAGTACTATTTTTTTTAAACAAGTTCTCACTAAGTTGTTGATGGCCTCACTAAGTTGCTGAGGATGGCACAGAACTTGCAATTCTCCTGTCTCAGCCTCTCCAGTACTGTAATTACAGGCACATTACACCATGTTAGCTACAAAAAAAATTTAAATTAAAAAATTCCATAACTGAAATTAACACAATGGATAGGTTTTAAAATATACTAGACATAGCTGAGCAGGTGTAGTATCACATGCCAGTAAGCTCAGTACTTGGGAGACTGAGACAAGAGAATTTCAAGTTTGAGGCCAGCCTCATCAACTTAGTGAGAACTGTTTCAAAAATAAATAAGGCTGAGGATGAAGCTCAGCAGTAGAGCATCTGTTCCTGGTTTCAATCTCTAGTATCACACATAGAACACAGAAGTCTATTAGACATAGCTAAATAGAGATTTAATGAAATGGAATATGAGTCAAATGTAAATAATCCAAATGAAGCATAGACAGAACAATGAGTAAAAACATAGCTATGGATATAAGAGCATATGGGACAAAGGAAGTTCTCATATAAAGAATTTCAGACAGAAAGGAGAGAATGAACATAGCAATTATCTTTGTTATTATTATTATTATTATTATTATTATTATTATTATTATTAGATTATTTGTGTGTGGTGCTGGAGATTGAACTCAAGGACATTCTGCCTCTGAGAGTATAGCAATATTTGAATATGTGATACTGAGAATTTCCTAAAGTGGCAAAAGCCATTAAATCACAAATTGAAGAAATGGTTCTAACTCCAGGCAATATATAAACACAAGCAGTATAAATGCACCAAGATAGGTCATGGTAAAATTGTTCAAACCCAAAAATAGAAAGAAAAAAATTTAGCCGGGCGTGGTGGCGCATACTTGTAATCCCAGCATTCGGGAGGCTGAGACCGGAGGATCCGGGTTGGCGGCCAGCCTCAGCTACCTAGTGAGGCACTCCTCAACTTAGTGAGACTCGGTTTCAAAATAAAGAATAAAAAATAGGGCTGGGAGTGTAGCTCGGAGGTAGAATGCCCCTGAGTTCAATCCCCAGTACCGCAAAAAAAAAAAAGAAAGAAAAAAAATTAAAGCAGTCACAGATAAAATATAAAATGGCATCAAGAAGCAACAATAACATTCCTAGGAAATCATATTAAAGATATACTGTCAGAATGGTATACCTTATGCACAAGTTTATTCATTGTGGTATTATTTTTATAAGAAACAATTGGGAACAAAACCATGAATGTCTATCAATAAAAGACTAGTTGAGCCAAGTTCAGTGTGCACACCTGTAATCCCAGTACTTTGGAGGTTGAGACAGGTGAATCACTGGTTCAAGTCCAGTATGCAGTAATTTAGCAAGACCTGATTTCAAAATTAAGAGTAAAAATGGCTGCAAGTATAACTTAAAGGTAGAACCCCACTGGGTTCAATCTCTAGTACCAAAAACAAGAGGAGAATGAGGGGGAAAAAAGGAGGAGGAGGAGGATGACCAGCTGAGCAGTCTTCCTGATATGGTATTACAGGGAGTACACAGAGCCACCCATTACATGTTGTTTGTAGTTTTTGTACTAGATACAGAGGTATGATACAGGGCTGATAACTCTCGGCTAATTGGAAACTAACTGTTGCAATATGTCATGAAGGGTTGCTTAAAATAAAATATCATCATGCTCAGGTAAAAGACAGCTTCAGAGAACTATATTGAACAAATTAGCAATTTCCACTGAATTCATGTTAATCTTCATTATAAAAATATGGTCTTCATAAACTAATTTTTCAATTATGGTCTTCATGATCTAAGTTTTCAATTGCATAATATTTGAGAGTCACCCCTTCTCTTCTATTTCAGCTTGGGCCCTCCTTTAATGGCCCTTCACTGGCCCTTTAATGAACTTGAATCTCCAGTGTGGTCCATGAATGTATAAAATGCCTTCTTGGATAAATAGGCACATTCAATTCCCATGAGCAGAGAGAATGATGATAACGATTGTGTGGTTTGAATAAATATGGTAACAGTCATGCCAACACAATCTATTCCCATGGTGAAAGTAATTTAGTATCCCTGTCCAGACATCTCCTGCTCTTCATCAATTATCAGACTGGCAAAAATCACATAATTCCAACTGAGCCACCTGGATAATTGTAGAAGGCATCTATGTTTGTTTAACCCAGCAAATCTGGGGAAAAAGACAGGGCTAAAAATGTTTCACTGCAGCAAAACAAACTTGTGCCTGTTTTTCTTTAGCAGCCTAATTTTGAAGCAACAAACTCAGCAATAAATAACATTTTTGTTTTGCTTAAAATACAGAACACTCTTTAAATCAATGTGCTAGTATGCTACTAAAAAAACTTTTGGTTTATATATCAGGATAAAGCTAAGATGTTCTTTATCAATAAATAGTGAAAATCAGTCAACATTTATTGACTTCCTTTCACATGTACATGATCTCATGCCTCACAACAATGTTCTCAAGTAGGTTTCTATTGTCTCCATTTTAATAGAACTAAGAAAGTGAGGCATAAGAAGGTTAGGTAATTTGTTTTTTAAACTTCTAGGTGGCACACTCATTTCAAACTCAGGTGGCAATTTGACTCAAGCAATTGAGTGCGTATACTTGGGAGGCTGAGACAGAAGGTTCACAGGTTTGACGCAAGCCTCAGCAACTCGGCAAATCCTTTAACAACTTAGCAAGACCCTGTTTCAAATTTTTTAAAATAATAATAAAATAGGGCTGGGGTGCCACTCAGAAGTAGAATGCTCTTGGGTTCAACCCCTGCACCATGAAAAAAGAAAAGAAAAGAGAAAAGAAAAGGAAAGGAAAGAAAAGAAATGAAACGAAAAGAAAAGAAGTTGGGTGCTTAAATAAATAAGTAATACAGACTGTCAGAGGCCAGCTGTGGTTTTAGAGGTGGCTTCAGCAGTGAAATCCTGAGAGAAGAAAACATGCAGAATTGTCATCAGGAGGAGAACAAAAGAAACTTTATTCTACAAACGTGTCCCTTATATGGGGCTTGGGAAAGAATGATGCCTGTGCATGCCAGTGTGATGTGTGCATGCATATTATGTTTTGCCTAGTCATAATTATATAACTATATACACATATGCGGCTGTGCAGGATGAGTTGTATCATGTCCTTACCACTGGCCTGTATTTCTTCTGGGTGACACACTAAACCCCCTACAGGATGGCAGTGCACAACTTGACCCAGGGAGTATCGCATTGGGCCCAAAGACCACAACAGCAATAGAAGGTACAACGGGTGATTATTAGTCCTCCAGTCAAACAGGCAAGGATGGTTAACATCCATTTCCAGGAGGAATTCAGTGAGTTCCACCAGGTTGTAATCAAGTCCTCTTATAATTCTGAATAATCCATACCTCCATATACATCTCCACTAAGAGTTGGTGTACCTGCTGCTTGTGGTCTGGAATGTATACACAGCATTCTATATGGAGAAGAGCATGAGCCCTAAATCCCTATGAATGGACAGCACACCAAAGGACAGTGCCAAATAGCTTCTTGTGCTTGAATGCAGGTAAGAGGAAATTCTCACCATGGGACCATAAGCCCTGTGTTAAGAGTGCCTGCATGTTCTTATGCAACCACAGTGATACTGACAAGGGCTCCAGGGATAGTTGGAGAGTCTGTTCGTGTGCTAACACATTGGCAGCATCATTACTAAGGGCCTGTAATGGCTTATGTCTCATAACATGATATATAGTAGCTCCTTCCCAGTGGACCCATTTCCACAGGTCCCCTATATATCTCTGCCCCACAACAGGCAGTGCCCAATTTTGTGCTGCCCATTGGGCAGCCCCAGTTAGCCCCTGGTAGACTGCCCAGCTGTTTGTATAGACATGCAATGGCCCAGTCTCCTTCATGAGAACTAACCAGATATCCCAGAGCTCAGCCTATTGGCTAGAGCATCCAGCACCAGTTTCATACCAAAAGGCATCTCTGGTGAGCTGCAAGGCCACATCCTCCCAAATGGGCAGCTACCCATTACAGGAATCATCAGTATACTACACTCCACGGGTATTGGGGATTTCTCTCCCTCATAGAGACTTGGGGCGTCTTTCATTGCCCTGAGTTCTGAGTTAGCTATTGCTCAGAACTGCACTGACCCCTGCAGAATATGTAGATACTCAGACAAAGAGCTACTAGAAAATTGTGCTTGTTCTTTAAGTATGTGCCCCACTTTGTCAGAGTGGGTGTTAGGGCTATCCCTGTCCATGAGGCCTGAGTCCAGGACCTCAGCCAGCCTACAATAGGATAGGTTTGCATCATCAATGACCCAGTACCTGTAATGGGTTCACAAGCTAAGATGGTAGCATATATGGCCATTACCTGGTTTTCAATGAGAGAGTAGCATGCCTCTGCCCTTTTTCATAGCTATAACCAAAACCAAATTAAGCTACCCCTAGTGCCTTGCTTCTTCCATAAACCCCACCTAAAGCCTGCATCATCCACTTGGACTGTTAGCAGGAAAGGAATGGCAGGATCTACTACCCAAAAAGTTTGTTCCTGTGCCACCACCCTTTTGATGGCAGTAAATGCAGTTTCCTTTTCATAGTTTCAATTCCAAGTTGCTCCCTTATGGACAAGACAGTATAAGGGGCAAATAAGTATAAACATTTTCAAAGACCCCAAAAGACACAGATACATCTGTAACTGTTTGATGGCTCCCAGTCAAGGATAGGCTTGTATCTTGTCCATCACTGCTTCGGGTATCACTTTCATATTACCTGACCAAATAACTCCCAAGGATTTGACAGAGTATCCAGATCCCTGGACCTTTTCCTCATTGACAGGTTATCCCTATTCCCAGAGAGAGATTCAGAGGTTGCGTGCATCTGCTTCTAATTCTGCATGAGAATCAGAGGTTAGCATAATATCATCGATATAATGGAACACTGTACATCCTCAGGCTTCTGCCAAGAGACTAAATCCTGTCCCACAAGATGGTGACATGAGTGGGACTATGCAGGTATTTCTGGGGCAATACCAAAAAAGTTCATTGCCACCTCTCCCAGGTAAAAGCAAATTGTTCTTGGGGTAGTGTCAATGGTAAAAAAAAAAAGTCATTTTCCAAGTCTAAAATGTAAAGGAACTGTCCCAGTTCATGTGACAGCTGATCCATGAATTCTTAAATGCTGTATACTGCTGCATGCAAGGGAAATGTCTCTTTATAGCTCCCAATAGTCCACTGCCATGTGCCAGGAACAGTTAGGTTTTCACAATGGCCACCGGGGAGAGTTGAATGGACTATGAGTTGGGTGAATTACACTTGCCTCTTCTAACTTCAGTATAATTTTTCCAATTTCCTCTCCCTCTTCTCTCCAGTAACTTGTACTGCCATACATTCATAATCCTCATGGCTTGCTGGAGTCACAGAGGAGCATGATGAGAATGTCCTTTAGTGATGGTCTTTATCACATGCACCCGAACCTGGAATTCTTCAAAAGTTGTCTGCATAGTCAATCCCTCTTACCTGTCCACCCCCAGGATATACTCATGTCATATTGCCTAGGAGGCAGACATCCAATTCCCAAAGTCACTGTGGCATGTCCAATTGTAATGAGACAGCCTCCATAACCCCCTATGGCAGCCTTAGGTCCAGTAAACTTGTCCTGATTGTCAAGAAGATGGTGTTGTCTGCTCCCATATCAACTAGTGCCAAAACACACTACACATTGCAGGAGGGCCAGTAAATAGTTAATTCCACATTTGGCTTCAGATCACTTGGTTCTCCCACTAACTGGGTACCCCAGTTGAGTACCTAGTTGCCACCACCATGGCCATCTGCAGCATGTGCCATCCACTGGCATCCTGACTCACCCCACTTCATCCAGTGGGGCCAATGGCTGGCTCTCAGGCTTGAGAGCCCCAGCAGGTGCCCCAAGCTGGCTCCTCATTCTGCAGTGGGGCCCAACATGGCATTTCTAGAATCTGTTGGATTTTATTCAGCTGGAGATATACATTGTCCCTGTTCTCTGGTAGGCTCCACACTGCCAGATATTCCACTACCAGGAACCACAGGGAGGACAGGGGCCATACCTCTTCCACCCTAGGTTGTTCCTCCCCTGGGGTTGCTCTTCCAGAGGAGAACTGGTGGCAGTCACTTCATCCTGCTGGCTATGCCAAGTGTCAGAGGCCAGCTGTGATTGCAGGGGAGGTTTAGGCAGTGAGACTTCCAGAGGGAAGAAAATATGTGGTGTTGCCATCAGGAAGAGAACGACAGCTTTACTTTACCAACTCATCCCCTAAATAAGGTTCTGGGCAAAATGCCATACATCCACGCCAATGTGACGTGCATGCATATTGCATTTTGCCTAGACATACTTATATAACTATATATGCACCTGTGGCTGCACCAAATGAGGGGAGTCATATTCTTACCACCAGCCTGTATTTCCTCTGGTCCACACACAGACTCCGTATGTAATATTTTAAAAAGACCTTATCTCTATCATTCATTTAGGATGCTTAATACTTCAAGTGATGAGAAATGTAGTTAAGGGCTTAAACATGGGACATTTATTACCTCACTTCTTGTGAAGTGGGCAGATCCGGTTCATTCAGAAGCTGCGCAATGTCACCTGGGACCCAGGTACCATCCATATTTCTTTCATCACTATGGGTCCAGAAGGCCTCTAGTGGATGGAGGCTTTCCAGCTGATGCTCTCCTCAGTAGCAATTTCCTGGGCCAGGAGAAGTAAGGATATGCTTTCTCTATACATATCTCTTTTACAGGAAGGTAAGATTTTTCCAGAAGCCCTCTTGCTGTCTAATTGGTCAAATTCGTAGTTAAAGTAATGACTGCCACCAACCATGACTTTGCCATACATGGCATCCATTGTGTGTATGCTAAAAACAATAGCCTTACCCTTGGGTGGCATTCATTCCTCCCTTTCCTAAAAGACACATCTGTGCATGTGTGTCACTATCATTACAAACTACATTATGATGTGAGACTATAATGAACCAATAAATATATAAAACTAAAAACTAAAGTAAATAAATAAAACCTTACTACAAAATTCCTAAAAAAAGGCACATCTGGCTTCAGATTGTGGACATCTGGGTGACAGAGCATTTCCTTCTTTGGTACCATATGTGCAAGTCTATAGCTAAAAGACAAGTTACCTGCCCATAACCACACAAACACACACTGGGAGAAATAAAAGAAGATAACAACCCCCCAAAAAACTTGCATTGGACAGGATAGAACGAGAAACAATACATAGACCCTCATTCCTATTTATGTGATGGACAGGAATCCTGAGAACTCTGGTCAGGCAGTGCAGCCAGCTCTCAAGTCCACCATTCTGAGTCTTGGGTTCTGCCTTTGTCCCCTGTCCTCAGTACACCTGTTCCTGACCTGTGGGGGCTCATCCTCCCTGGTCACTACCAGCATGAGCAAAGCGGAGCAGCTTTTCTGAAAGATGCACAGATGCAGCCACCCGCTTCGTGTTAGTTTGGGGTGGGGGCTGCAATTTGCTGTAGGGGTGAATATTCATAAACTGTTCTCAGCCAGGATCAGTGTTTCTTTCACAACACAGTAATCACACAAACCTGGCAGACATCCAGTCTATTTACCTCCAGTCAATTTCATGGGTTAGTAGCCACAGCAAAAATTTTTATTTGACATGGTCGCTAATTTTGAAGCTCTTGTTTCCAACCTACTGTCTGCCCTTTGACCCCTGCCTCCTGATCTTTTCCTTCTCCATTGGCTCAATGGCCTCCACCTTAAGACCTTGGAAAGGAATGACCCTGGGTAGGGAAGTGCCTACCTGTACTCAGTCTTTGCAGACCTCCCTCTTTTTCATTTACAAATAATTAATAAATGGGGGCTATTTTGCAAGAGGCCTGAGGCCAAGCTTATTAATTTTATCTCTGGATAATTCTTCCATTTCCCTGCTGCTTCAAAAACTAGCTTTAGCTTGGAGGGCAAAACTCAACTTTTCCAACACTGCAGGACTTCAATTTAAAAGATTCTCACTCAACTCATTTTAAACCCATAGGTATAAAATTCTTCTCTCAGCAAAGTCTCTTTCCTGTCCCTTTGTTCTCACATGGGGAACCTGCATAAGCTCTATTTCTTAAAGAAACTTATTTAAGGAATCTGTAAACAGCAAATTCCTGTACACTGGAACTTTTCCTCCCATTTATTCTAGAGTCAAATAAGAAAGTAATCTTCATCACAAGAAATAACTGGTAATTGGATTAAATATTTTGCAATTACAAACGGGGTGCATTTGCACACATCCCTAATACCAGTAGTTGGGAGGCTGAGACAGGAAGATCTCAGGTTTGAGGACAGCCTTAGCAAGTAGTGAGACTTTCATCAACCTAGTGAGGCCCTGTTTCAGAATAACAAATGAAATAGAGCTAAGGGTGTAGCTCAGAGGAAGAATGCTTCTGGGTTCAATCCCCAGTACTACAATAAAAAAAAAAAATGGAGGTGGGGCTAAGGGTATATAGCTCAGAGGTAGAATGCTCCTGGGTTTAACCCCCAGTACCATAAAAAGTAAATAATTATTTTGCAACTGAAAATACAACAATTATCTCCAACTCCCCAGTCTTTTTTTTATGAGGAAATAATTTTTATGAGGAAATAATTTTCTTTAGGTTCCCCTTGATGAACATTGAGGCAGTATCTAGACTGGAAATGAAATGAAGGAAATATCAAGAATTTTTCAGTGCTAGTCATTTAATGACTACATTCTTTCCCAAGGAAAGCTGTTCTATGTGCCACCCAGAGCTGTGCAAGTTCTACATCCATTGCAAATGAATGACTTTATGTCCTGGGGCAGAACAATAATAAGATACAATAGTGTTGATACAGTGCTAGACACTGTTCATGTGTTTATTAACTCATTTAATCCTTATATTAATAGATGTACATGTTCTCACTGATATTATGAGTCTCATTTTTGCAGACAAGGAAACTGAGGCAAAAGATATTAATGACTTAGCCAGGTGTTTTGGCACATGCCTGTGATTCCAGTACTTAGGAGGCTGAGACAAGAGGATGGAAGATTTAAGGCCAAACTAAGAAACTTAGTGAGACCCTCAGAAAATTAGAGAAACCCATTTCAAACTAAATTATAATAATAATAAACAGGAATGTGGTGCAGCTCAGAGGTAGAATGCCCTGAGTTCAATCCCCAGTACCAAAAAAAAAAAAAAAATTAATTATCTACTCAAAACTAACAAGATGGGTATTTGAACTTAAGTTCAGCTTTGGACACTGCTCGTGTGTGTGTGTGTGTGTGTGTGTGTGTGTGTGTGTGTGTGTGTGTGTGTGTGTTTGGTGGATGGGGGGTACTAGAGATTGAACTCAGTGGCATTCTACCTCTGAGTTATATCCCATCCTTTTTTATTTTTTGTTTTGAAACAGGATTTCACGAGATTGCCGAGAGCCTCCCTAAGTTGTTGAAGTTGGTCTCAAACTTGTGATCTTCTTGCCTCACCTCTCAAGTACTAGAAACTGTTCTTAACAACCACCATGCTATTACTGCCTTTCAATTCACTCCACAGATTGCTATCCCATGAACTTGCTCACGGTTTGGTTGAGTACTTAAATTTTCTTTTCTGGTACTGGGGATTGAACCCAGGGACATTGTGTCACTGAACTATACCCCTAGCCCTTTTTATTCTTTAGTTTGAAACAGATTTTCACTAAGTTGTGGAGGGCCTCCCTAAGTAGTTGAGGCTGGCCACAAACCTGTGATCCTCCTATCTTAGCCTTCCAAGTACTGGGATTACAAGCATGTGCTACCATGCCTGATGACTCCTTAAAATTTTATAATTAGTTTGAAGCATCTTAAAACCAATAGGACACTCAGGTTATGGTGGTACATGCCTGTAATCCCAGTATTTAGGAGTCTGAGACAGGAGGATTGCAGGTTTCAAGACAGCCTCAGCAACTTAGTTTGTTTCAAAATAAAAAGGATTGGGTGTATAGCTCGGACATACAATGTCCCTGGGTTCAATCCCTAGTACCAGTAAATCAATAAATAAATATGTTTTTAAGTTCTGAATTCTGGCCTTTACTGAAACATCAGAAGATTTATGCTGGAAGTACTAGGACAGGAACATCCATGAGATCCAATAGCTGGGTGTGAGTAAAAGTCCCCTTCAGATGGGTCATGTGCTCTTCTATTTGCAACAGTTTCCCCCACTCACTATCACTTCCCAACACGGGGCAGGTGTTTAGAGCTTATGCTATCACTTTTATTGGTGCATTTTAGTCTCACATCATAATGGAGTTCGTAGTGACAGAGACATACATGCACACAGCACCTGGTGGGCTTCCCCTGGCTCCCTCCTCACTCCCTCTTCCCCATATAGGATAGTGAGATTGGCATTGGTATTCTCCTAATACATATGTATAATATACATAATATATATATATATATATATATATATATATATATATATATATATACACACACACACACACACATATATATAGTCAATGGATGTGTTTCCTTCCCTATACCACCTCCCTAGTTCTACTGTGGTTTCCCCTTCATTATCTAAAATCCCTCTAGTATCCCAATTACTCCCTAGCTTCTGCACATTAGAGAAAACATATGACCCTTCACTTTCTGGGACTGGCTAATCTCACTTAGTATAATGTTCTTCAGGTCCATCCATTTTCCTGCAAATGACATAATTTTGTTGTTCTTTATTGTTGAGTAGAATTTCATTGTGTGTATATCCCATAATTTTATAATCTATTCCTCATCTGTTGATGGACACCTAGATTGGTTCCATATTTTGGCTATTGTGAATTGTGCTGCTACAAATACGGATATGCATATATTACTATAATATTCTGATTTCAGTCCCTTTGGAAAGATACCCAGGTGTAGAATAGCTGGATCATATGGTGGATCCATTCCCACTTTTCTGAGAAATCTCCACACTGATCTCCACAGCAGCTGGACTAACTTGCAATCCCACCAAAAGTGTAGAAGAGTTCCAATTTCCCCACATTCTCACCAGAAATTATTGTTGTTTGACTTCTTGATGATTGCCATTCTGATTGAGGTTAGAAGGAATTTCGCTGTAGTTTTGATTTGCACTTCCCTGCTTTCTAATGATCCTGAACATTTTATATATATTTAAAACCATATATAAAATATATTATACTATGTATGTATATAAAATATTATATATATATATAGGCCATTTGTATTTCTTCTTTTGTGAAGTGTATATTTAGTTCACTTGACCATTTTTTGATTTGCTTGCTTTTTATGCTATGGCTTTAATTATAGTAAATGAAAGAACCCACATCTCAATCTAAGAGGCAATGTAATATCATGCTGACATATATTGATTCAAAACCAGACTGCTTGAATTTAAACTCTATATCCAACATTTATTAATTGTATGACCATGAAAAGTTTATTAATCTCTCTGTAACCTCAGTCACCTTATCAATAAAATAATGCTCAAATCTTAAAATTTTATAAGATTTCTCAAATGAGTTGCTATATGTCAAGTGTTTAAAATTTTCTAGCATGAAGTAAGTACCGTGCACTTCTGATGGAAAAATGAAAAATTGACCAAGAGAAGCTCATGCTTCAAGGGAAATAGAAGAAAGAATATCCCTTTTGATAACTCACGAACCTTCTATGTGATGTTCACCTTGCAAACAAGCTTGACCAAGCTACTGGCCTATTGCATGATCCATCCCTTCCTTTCTCTTTCTCTTTCTCTCTCTCTCTCTCTCTCTCTTTAATTCATATTTTATGTGATTTCAAATATTTTTTGAGAGATATAGGATGTTTGTTAACAGTGCAAATGTTTTGATTTGATCAGCCCAAGTTTTCAGTCTTTGCCAGGGCTGCTTTGGCCAGATGGATAAGTAAATTAGAGGGAAAAATGTGTACTAAACACAAATCAATTCACCTCCTGATTACTTATATAAAAATGAATCCAGGAACAAGGTATATATATATATATTTTCCCCCCATATATTTTCATTTTTTATTTCAAGAAAGTGTCTTCCTTAATTCTGGAAAATACTTTGGGATTCTCTTACATTAAAGTGCAATTAGTTATAAAAAAAAAAAAAAAAAAAAGAAAGTGTCTTCCTAAGTTGTCCAGGTTGGCCTGGAACTTGTGATCTTCCTGTCTCAGCTTCCTGAATAGCTGGGATTACAGGCATGTCACCTAGCCCAGTTTAATTTCTAATAGCAGAGAACAGTGTGAAATTTTCTCCATTAGTCTCCAAGAAGTTCCCTGTTGAAAAAACATTATTTCAATCCTCTTTTTATGTCTGGAGCAGAGGTTCAGAAGCCCTGCAACTCTAACATAATACAAACTTTTGATGGGAGAGGCCAGGACTCATAGCCAGGTCACTTGCTCCAAAAACAAGAATTCCTTCCACTAAGCCTCACCATCTCAGACCTTACCACCTCCTTGGTATTTATTGTAGAATGAATTGCTGTAACAGAATCAAACTTGGCATAGTCTACAGAACTGAAACTCTAGTTTAACTGTAAGTGGCAGAACTAGGGAATTATGAACTACCTCGTTCCCGGATTCATTTTTATATCAGTAATCAGGAGGTGAATTGATTTGTGTTTAGTACACATTTTTTCCTCTAATTTACTTATCCATCTGGCCAAAGCAGCCCTGGCAAAGACTGAGAACTTGGGCTGATCAAATTAAAACATTTGCACTGTTAACAAACATCCTATATCTCTCAAAAATTATTTGAAATCACATACATTTCTGACCTCGGAGAAGTCTAATAAGCCAGCTTCCCACCCTCCTCTGTCAGATCTTCTCTCTCTCTGACACCATTTGAAGTGACCAAGAGACCAGCTGTTGGCTTCTGGCTTGCTGACAGTGCATTCAGTCCTAAGTGTGTTCCTAAACACCCAGCTTTATCAAGTTACAAGTGGCATGCAATTACCATGCAGCACGTCACCTGGGGTGCCATTATGCAAATTTGCATATGGCTCAGCTGCACAGTTTAGACAAATATTTATCATCATCTTAAAGCCTGCCTTGCAAAGAGAAAACAGGCCGAATGGTATTTTATCATTGCACAGTCCCTGTTTTTTAAAGTAGAAGTGAACTAAACTGTGCTTATCTCTGACACTACAACTCTCTGGAGGAAGTACCCTTTTAGTCTTTCATGGAAGAAGAAAGTTTTCAGGAACCTTTGATTAACCTTAAGAAAAGACAATTCTGAGAAAATAAGAAAGCTGTCTTCAAATATGTGAAGGACTGTCATGTAGGAGAGAGAACAAACATGATCTCTATTGTTTTGAAAGGCCAGGCTAGAATACGTGACTGGAATTTCACAATGACAATAGTTCTCAACTCAGTCTAAAGCAGATTGTTTTTTAAACCAAAAGTGTTATTTTCAGTTTTTGTTTGAAAATTGGATTTTTCTTACTGTTTATGAATATGATGTTTATATAGATTAAGTTTGTGGGGTTATTTTAGCAAGTGTGAGTCAGACATCAAAATTAGTATGTTTCTTTCAAAACTGTTTCCTTGGAAAGATATAAACATACACCAGAGAGACTGCCCTTGACCAGGAGAGTCTCAGAATACCCTTTTGAGAAGAGCCTTAGTAGACTGCAAACCTTTTTCTCCTGAAGTGCCTCTGCAATGGCATCTCCACAGTAGTTGATTCTTGAATTGGTAGAAAAGTATACAGACCCTTATTTCTCCCATGAATAATGTAATGAATAGAGGTGGGTGAAACTCTTAAAGGACCAGAAAGTTAAAATCAAAATATAAGTGTTAGTCAGATGTGGTGGTGCATTCCTTTAGTCCCAGTACTTAGAAGGCTGAGACAGGAGGAACACAGATTCAAGACCAGCCTCAGTAACTCAATGAGACCCTCAGCAACTTAACAAGATCCTATTTCAAAATAAAAAAATAAAATAGGGCTAGGTGTGTTGCTCAAAGGTAGAATACCCTTGGGTTTCATCCCCAGCACCAATAAATAAATAGATAGATAGATAGATAGATAGATAGATAGATAGATAGATAGATAGATAGATAAGTATTAACTGGACATTTGAGCATGAAGCCACTTAGGAGTTTCTAGAAACCATTCCTGGTGAGAGGCCCCCAAAGGCCTTCTTAACCCTGTTAACTAGGAGAATGAAGGCTCATCCAAGCAGGAAGAATCTTCAGTGTGTTCTTCATTCATGAGTCAAACCAAAAATAGAACTAAAGAACAATGTTTCAAATATATGTCAGAATGCTCCTTAGCTCCCAGAAATAGAATAAATAAAATGTGATCCCAGCCCCGGGCTCAAGCCCAGGGCTCAGCAAACACAAGCTACTCACAGGGGCACACAGGTAGCTTCTCTGAGTCTCTGTTTCTTCATTTGCAATTTTAGAATGATGGTAAGGCCCTCAAAAGGTTGTTTTGAGAATTTAAATAATGAATAAATAATAGTGCTAGGTATATATTCAGTTCTCAATATGCATAGTTCCTATTATTATTACAATTATTAATGCCATCATTTTTATTCTTAATTACTCTTCTCATTGTACTTCCTTACTTCATCCTTTCTTTTCTCCATAATCTTAAAATTAGTTTGCATAAAACACATTTTAATTATCCTACCAATTTCCAGCCTCATGAAGAACAGAGTACAAACCAGGGACATTCCACCTTCAAGGTATATCTACTTCTTAAAAAAAAATTCAGTTTTGGAATAGGGACACTAAGTTGCTGAAGCTGGCCTTGAACCTGTGATCCTCCTGTCTCAGCCTCCCAAATACTGGAGTTACAGGCATGTGCCACGGTGCCCAGCCAAAGCTATTTTTAAAACAAGTTTGATCATTAAATCACATAGAGACTACACTGAGTTTTCTATGCTATCATACTACACAAACTAGTAAATAGAGAATTCTTAAAAGATGTAGATCAGCCGGGCGTGGTGGCGCACGCTTGTAATCCCAGCATTCGGGAGGCTGAGACCGGAGGATCCGGGTTCGCGGCCAGCCTCAGCTACCTAGTGAGGCACTCCGCAACTTAGTGAGACTCGGTTTCAAAATAAAGAATAAAAAATAGGGTTGGGCGTATAGCTCGGAGGTAGAATGCCCCTGAGTTCAATCCCTAGTACCGCAAAAAAAAAAAAAAAAAAAAAAAAAAAGATGTAGATCAAGACTTGTTAGGTTTGTCGTCAACACAAGACCAAGAATATGGTCCTGGAGCAGAGCAGACTGCCTGGAACAAAACCTCTTTCTAGCTCTCTAACCATTGAGCAAATTGCTTAGCCTTTGTTTTCTTATCTTTAAGTTGGGTATAATAAGAACTAGATGAGTAAAAAGTACTTAGGCAAACGTTGGACATACAGTGAGGACTTAGCGGTAGCTATGGTTACTATTGCCAGTGGTCCATGGTAGCAGAGACAGAGTTCAAAATGATAGAACAAAAAGACAGAATAGTCAGGCTAGTGGATGGCACATAGGATTTCACAGAAGCCAGGTCTCATTGTGGTATCTAAATGAACTCTTTGAAGTCCCCTGCTCTAAATTAACTGTGGAATACAATCCAAAGAGACTGGCAGCTGGCATGCTGGAGAGGGCTGTGCACGCCGCAGGTGTGAAAGGCTGTTGGCCCACCTAGACCCTCAGGATTCACAGCTAAATCCAACATGAAGAACCTTTAAGTCCCTTTTCAGTCTTCATTAGCTATCACAGTAGATGTTTCTCCTGAATGGTATTTTATATCATTATAAAATTATTGTTTTTTCACCCACTCGTAAAAATTGAGAAAGTGATGAATGGGTGAAGAATATCCCATCTCAGGTTTAAGTCCCAGTTCTACTAGGATTTCACTTGGCCTTGGACTTGACAGTAGTCTCCTGAGCCTCAGTTTCCCTAGCTGTTGAAAGAGAAAATCAGGTGAGTTAGAGTTTCTCAAACTTTAGTCATCCATATGAATCTTATGATTACTGTGATACTCATGTACACATGATACACCCTATACAGTAATAATATCCTTGAAATCAAAGAGGCTTCTTAAACTTTAAAATTTTATAATACATAATAGAACTAAAATAAATCATCCTTATACAATTTAGAGTCACACTGTATACTCTATGGGAAACATTAGAATAGATGGTTGCTGAGGTCCTTTCCAATTGGTACTCGATCATGCTATGTCTGAACAAAAAAGGATAGAAACAATCTTTAGTTTTGCAATGGCTGAATGATTTTTCTTGTTGTTGTTGCTTTTGTTTTCAGTTAGAGGAGGCAGAACCAAGCAGATTGCTGTCCTCCAGTATGGAAGATTCCATACTGTGGAATCACAGTCAATGCTTTAACCAGCCTGAAAGAGAGACAGTTAGATACAACAAGGAAATAGAAAATACAAATCACAAGGACCAAGTCATGCTCATCAGTGCAAATGAAGGGCAAGAGAGGGTGCCTTGTGTTCCACCTGGGAAAGAGTCAAGGTGTGTGTGATAGAAAAGGGCAGGAGTTTCTACAGGACACAGCAAGCCAGAGGGGATATGAGGGCAAGGGAAAAACAAAATGTTTGTTCCTTTGCATTCTCCCACTTACTTTTTCTCAATTGTCATTTGTGTCACATAAAATTTACTGTCTCAACTGAATCAGAACATCCTCGTAAGTTTTTAATGACCTTCATAAATCAGGTAAATTAGTTATTTTTTTCTTGCCATTTTTCTTCCTCAATGATTTTATAATCAATTTATGGTGCCTTTCATCCAAGGGAGAAAGTAGGGGCCCTGCCTTCTCTGTGCTAGGAAAAGCTAATGGAGGCCAGCGGCTCACCTCGCCAAGCAGCTGCTCTGTCCTTCCTCCGCCTTAAGAATCCCTCTGTCCAGGTTGAGAAT
Source organism: Graphiurus murinus (assembly GCA_004027655.1). Taxonomy (NCBI): domain Eukaryota; kingdom Metazoa; phylum Chordata; class Mammalia; order Rodentia; family Gliridae; genus Graphiurus; species Graphiurus murinus. The sequence continues at coordinate 33,786 of PVLC010009717.1, read as the reverse complement.
TGTGCATAGTACCACAGGGACCTGAGAGACATTAAAAAGTTCCCTCAGAGGGTGGAATCTTGTCTGTCTTCTTATGTGATGCTCAGCAGGTGAGGTGAGAAGGAAGGACTTTATGAAAGGGCTTGGGCTCCATGCTCCCTGATGCCTGTGTCCTGAAATTGGTGAGGATGACCTTCAGATCCCCAGGAGGTGTCTTATTAGAGGATCTGGAATATATATATTACTTATGACAAGAAAAACATGGGAAAAGATGTCAACATCTGCATTGGAGTCACAGAAAAATCAAGGGAAAAGGCCTGCCCACTGCTGGACCCTAAGAAAAATTTACATCCACAGTTCAGTCTCTATTCAGCTGCTTCTTATACTGCTGTGATGAATTAATTATTCTTCCCTTCTGGAGAAGAGCTCTTGAACATAAAAATTGTTCATCCTAATTCAGGTTATCAGTTTGAAAGATGCAGTGAAGACTTGTGTTTTGTATTTTCCTGGTGTGTGTGTGTGTGTGTGTGTGTGTGTGTGTGTGTGTGTGTGTGTGTGTGTGTGTGTGTTATTGGGGATTGAAGCGATTGAACCCAGGGACATTCTATCTCTGAGCTACATCTCCAGCCCTGTTTTATTTATTTATTGAAACAGAGTCTCAGCCTCACTATGTTGTGGAGGTTGGTCTTGAAACTGCAATCCTCCTCCTTCAACCTCCCAAGTACTGGGATTACAGACATGTGCCAACACACCTGGCTGATGGTTTTCTTTTCTAAAATTACTCCCCAACTCCAAATCTTCTAAGAGTATACATGAGCATATAATATACATGATGTAGATTTCCAAGGGGTTTTAAAAGCATTTTCTACACGTGAGGGTTCTCAACATTTTTACAAGAGGTATGTTCTATTTTCCCAAAGCCTCAAGGTATCCCTGTGAGTGTATGTTTTGAAGTGCACATAGGTGGTAGTGGACATGTACATCTGTAAGTGGCCTTAGTGCTGACTCGAGGTCACCTTTCCTTCTCCCAGAAATACCCACAAGTTCCAGGGAGGAGAATTTATCTTCTCATTATTGTCTTCATGTCACATTTAACCTCCGTTACCTTTATATAGAGGGCAGTTGATGCTTTGGGGCATACATGGGGAAACTGAGTCACAAGGCAAGAAAAGAAACCTTCCCCAGACTCAAACCCTCCCCATAAGTTGCTTTTTATTTTTCATAAGCCTCACAACTCCCTTTGTAATAGTTCTCACTCAACATTGAGTACCAGGAAACTATCATTAGGATTTAAGTAGATACACAAATTCCTCATAATTCAAGAACCAAAAAAGCTCCAACTAGGGAAAGGATGAAAAAATAATGGTAACTTAATTGCTGTAACCATTTCTCAAACAGGCCTTTCAGTTCTAAGGATTTCCATACACCATTCATGCTATCTAAAATGTCTTTTCCCCCACTCCCTTTGCTTTTCAAACTCCTATTCATCCTTCAGGACCCCACACAAGTGTCACCATGAAGCTTCTATTGTGTTTACACAACCTTTAACTTGTATGTCTGCATAGCACTTATTATCGTGTTATAATCTCCTGCTAGTTTGTGTGAGGACTCCAGAATGTTACAAATGGTCCAATGTTGTGCTTGCTAGAGGCATGCAGCAGACCGAAGACCTTACTGAGAAGCATAATTCCACACTGACAAGCATTTCAACTCACGGTAATCGAGCCAAAGTAGGAAGCAGATTGTGCAAACATGCACAATTAGAAAACCAAATTACACACCACTTGGGATTTGTAAAGAGAATCGTTGTCAATCACTGCCCTCCTTCTCCAACAAGATGGTAATAAATACATCCGCAGCCCAGCAGCGCAGAGGGAATATACTGCAGAATGTACAATTGATATTAATTAGGAAAGGATGTAGTGTGCAGGGGTTTTACACCTGAAAACAATTCTGGAGGCCACTTCCTCCTCTTTAACAGGGAGACCTCAACACTTCTCTATTAACTGAACACAAACACACAAACAGCAAGCTCCATTTTCCACTGGTGAATACTAATGAGTCACATTATGATTTTCAAGTCACTGCACAGAATGGTTTGTGAAGCCTTTTTTTTTTCCTAACTTGTGCTGTTGGCAGGCTTGAGCTTGCAGCCTTAGGAAAGAGCAGGCTAGAGCCAGGTGCAGTAGCCTAGTATTTGGGAATTTGTAATCCTAGTATTTGGGAAACAGGAGGACCACAGGTCGGGGGTGAACCTCAGCAACTTAGCAAGACCTTGTTTCAAAATAAAATAAGGCTGGAGATGTAGTTTGAAGGTAGAATGCCCCTAGAGTCAACCTCCAGTACCAAAAAAAAAAAAAAAAAAAAAAAGGGACTGCTGCTTTACCAAAGTGTTGCCATGTGTAGAATCATTTAAGTAGGTGAACAGCATCCCAGAAAAAGAGATGAAGGATTTATGCACCTTCAGAGAAGCAATGCAATGTGACTCGAGGTAAGAGGCCTGAGTTATTGAGTGGTTATGATCACTGCCACCCCTGATGGAAGACTGCCCCTTGAGACCTTTAGGAAACACAGCAGGACAACGAGAAGTGCCATGGAGGCAGAATTAAAGATGTAGTTTCCCCCTCAGGCTATCAGCATTATGTCCTGTGGTGCTAATGTTGAAGCGGTAAGAGCCAGGCTCCAACCACAACCACTGTGGGGAGCAGGGAGCATGGTTTTCAGCAGTCATCACTCAAACCTAGGTAATTACCTGTCCTCTGCTTCTATCGTCTTGCTGCTTCTGCCAAGCTCAGGGTGGAGGCAGGTCACGGGCTTCCCGCTGTGATGTACTGTGTTGTCCACTCCACCTCTCTGCACAGTCGAAGGCCAACCTTGCTGTTCCAGATGAAAGATCGCTCCATAATCATGGTAATTGGTGAAGCAATACGATCATTAGCCAGCACATAATCCTGAACAAATAGCTTGATGATATTCACTGTTACAAAAATTGTGGGTGTTCTTAGTTCTCCCTATGAGAAACTCTCCTGCTATGTTTCTTTTAAAGGGTTTTCAAATAATTTTTTTGTAGTACTGGGGATTGAACCCAAGGGAATTCTACTTCTGAGCTACACCCCCAACCCTATTTTTATTCTTTGTTTTGAAACAGGGTCTCATCAAGTTGTGGAGGGCCTACATAGCTGAGGCTGGCAATGAATCTGAGATCCTCCTCTCTCAGCCTCCCAAGTACTGGGATTACAAGAGTGCTTCATCACACTCAGTTTAAGATAATTTTTAAAAAGCATGAAACATAGTTTTCAAAAACAAGCGGGCTGAAAATATTCTTTTGGAGATACAGGCAGCATGGTATAGTAGAAAGAATTTGGAAAAAAAAAAAAAAGAAAGAATTTGGACTGAGCCCTATCTCAAGCTCCTCATTAAACCTATGACTTTTGATCAAGTTGCTAATGACAGGCCCTGGTTTCCTCATCTCAAAGGCAAAGGAGTTCATTGTCAACTTTCCAGGGCTGTTGTGAAAGTGAAATGCATGAGGTTTTGGTCAAAAAGTCAGCATGCAATGAGTAGTAGTTTTTAACATTCTTTTTAGTATTACCTTCCATGTCTTCTGCCAAATTTATACCTATAGCTGATAAAGCAAATTATACCTCAGTTATAGCTGAATGTAAAAGAAGTTCTAAGAATTCTCCTAAATTTAGCTTTTAGTCAACTCCTTATAATAATACTGAATTTCATAATCTCAGGATTTTCATTATTAAGGAAGCATCCTATTTTTATTTGCAAATTAGATATTAAAAATACAAACTGATAAGTCATTAAGTATAAGGGAGAAAGACAGATCTCCCCTTTCCCAGACCACTGGAAGACATCAAAGAACCAAAATAGGGAATTGAAGCAAGAACTCTGCTGGAAATGCTTTTTGGACTTTTCTTGTATTATGTTGTAAGAAATATACAGATATTATTTTGTAGAGCTCATTGTATACCAAGTGTTGTTCTAGGCACTTGTGCTATAGTGATAAGCAGAGTGAAGTGCCTAGCTTTATATATTCTATCTTCTAGCTGAAGGAAAGAGACAATGAATAAATAAGAACATAAACATATAAAGATAAGTGCTACAACAAAATTAAGCAGTAAAATGAGGCAGTTGGTGAGTCAGGCTGTCATTTTTAAATTATTATTGAAATGGTCAGATAAAGGCTAACTTAAGTAGCTTTTGAGCAGAGACATGAAGGATAAGCCATGTAGATAGGTGGGGGGAAAGGGTGTCAGGCATGGGCAATAGCCAATGCCCTTGGAAATTTTGAGCAAAATAATACCATGACAGACATACATTTTTTAAATCCCTGTGTATGCTATGTTGAAAGTAGATTTTATGTCAAGGTCAGAAATAAAGAGACCAACTAGAAAACTAATTCAGAAGAGAGGAGAAAGTTCCATGCCCTGGGATGGTAGTGGGAATCGTGGTAAGGGATACACAGTCTGGTTATATTTTGCAGGAAAGCTCTAAGTATTTCCTGGCAAATTGGATATGGGGTGTAAGAAAGTCATGAACAATGCTAAGGTATCAGGCTCAAGTATCTGAAAAAGTGTGGGTGGCATTTACCGAGTTGAGTAAGACTGAGAAAGGAGTAGATTTGGGGGAAAGGTAAAGAGCTCTGTATTAGACACTTAAATTTAACAGTTCTACTTGACATCTCAGTGGGAAGTTGAGTAGGCAGTTGGTATTAAAGTCTAGAGTCTAGAAGAAAAGTTTGGGATTTAGATACAGATTTGGGAGTCATTAGTTTATAAATATTTAAAATCATGGTACTGAGTGAGATTACCAAGGGAGTGAATAGAGAACTTCAAGAGAAGTTTGAGGACTCAGACTTTCTTAAACTGCGAAAAAAGAGTGAAAGAGAAAGATGTTATCATTAGAATGTCCCTAATACAAGTCTTTCTTATATGGCGCTGATAGAGTTCCAGAATTCCTGCATGCTCTAGGGAAGACACAGGAGAACAACGAGTGATGCTATTGGTGCACCTATATGGAAGAGAAACAAAGTAGTCCCCAGGTAAGAGCTACAGCCAGATACAAGGGACACACTCATTCCAAGTAAGGACCAATGTGGGGAACTGAATCCTTAGGCTCTGACTCCACCAAGATCTGATGCCAACAGGACCCACTAGCCAGAGAAAAGATGACAGGCACTGTGTGGACCAGAAGAGCCAAGAAATGCTGCAAGGGCATTGGCACATCTAGAGCTGCTCTTCTTCCCCACCTCCCTGAGCTCACAAAAGCCTATCCCCCATACTTTCAGGTCCATCAGAGAGAGTCAGAGAGGGGGGGAAAACATAAAAACAAAGTTCTATCCAAAAGCAACTGAATTATCTATCAGATACAATTTAAATTATAGGATTCAACTGAGTTTACTATATTGGACTATAGTATCCTCTCCCCTCTGCTACTCAATAAATAGGGGCTTCTTAAGATGATTAGATTAATCAAAAAATATAGAAGCTGTACTTTATATGTATATTTGGATATGGTATGCAAACTTATAACCTGATAAATTTGTAAGATCATCTTGTCAACTGTAAACTATTAGAGTTTGAAGTGTAAGAGTATGGGGTACTTCGGGAAGTCATAGAAGAGTCAGAAGACTGGAACCCAGAACACAGAAGTTTCTATGCGGCCATGATTAGTTAAGACTACTAAAATGTAAATTAGACTTCATTACTTTGAAAGATAATGGAACTGGGGAGGATAGAATAAATATGTCAGTAAATTAACAGAGTTGCATCAGATGTTATAAATTAATTGATGTGGTGCTTAAGGCTATTCTTTAAGAAGCAAATGCTGATTTGCAAGTATCTCCTCAACTAGATGTGTCTCTCTGGTTCACTTTGCCATGGCATGACAGAAAGTCTCCCAGCATTGCACATGGTAGGAAAGTGTGGATCTCTTCCTGGTTTATTAATGTAGCCATGGATTATAGGGTGATAGAGTTATGGTGGGGAATCTCCTCCTGTTAGTCTTGTTCCTTCAGGAATGTTGATTTTTGAGAGTATTGCTCTTATGTTAGACATAGAGTATCCCCCAAAGAGCTCATGTATTAATGTTCAGGGTTGTAACTTCATCAGTGGGTGGGTCCATTTTAATGGGCAGGGTGTGGCTGAGGAGGGTGAGTCCTTGGAGGTGTGGCCTAAGAGATTGTGCTTGTGTCTTCGAAACTCCTTGCTCGCTAACTCCTGCTTGCTTCTGGACACCCTGATGTGAGAGCAGAGCCCTTGCTCTCTCCCTGTCTCTGCTTCCCACTACCATGCCCTGACATCTGCAGACTCCAGCCTCACATGGACTGAACCACAAATCTCCAAAAACTATGAGCAAATGAATCTCCCTTCTTCTACATTGTGTGATCTGTTGATTTGGATTACATCAGTGAGAATGTTGACCAAGACAACTGCTAATAACTCACCCAAACACGAAGCTCCGCCTCACAGTGTGTGTTTTGTGGGGAAATCAACCAGCATAGGGGGTAGGGGGTAGATGATATTTTTATTTTGCATAACTTGCCCAATTTTCCTTCCTCCATCTTTATCCTTTTACTTAGTTGGTATTAGGGGTTGAACTCAGAGGCATTTTGTCTCTAAGATATCCCCTACCCCAACCTACCCCCTTTTTAAAATTTTTGAAACAGGATCTCCATAAATTGCTGAGCCTGGCCTGGAACCTGAGATCCTTTGTCAGTCTCCCAAGTACTGGGATTACAGGTGTGCACCACTATGCCTGGCTTAACCTCATCTTTTATTGCCTAGATATATTATGATGGAATTGGAGTCCCTCTTGGGCAAAAAAAAAAAATTCTACTCAGTGCTGAAACTTTAGTCTCTGCGATGGTTAATTTTATGTGTCAACTTGACAGGGCTAAGGAATGCCCAGATAGCTGGAAAAAAGATTATTTGTATGTCTTTGTCTGTGTCTGTGTGTATGTTTCTGGAAGAGATTAGCATTTGAATCAGTAGACCAAATAAAGAAGATCCACTCTCACCAATGTGAGAGACCATCACTTGATCCTTTGAGGGGTTGGATAAAACAAAAAGGCCAAAAAAAGGGAAATTCTCTCTTTTCTTGAGATGGGACATCCATCTTCTCCTGCTCTCAGATATTGGAATTCTTGGTTCTCAGATCTTCAAATTCTGGGGCTCAGGGTCTTCAGACTTTGGGATCCCTTGTTCTCAGCCTTTGAATATAGATTGAGTTCCACCAACAGCTTTTCTGGTTCTCTATCTTATGTAAGCCTTCCTTGTTTTCAGCCTTTGTCATAACAGACTATTTCCCTAATAAATTTCCTCATATTCCTCCCTCTCCTCCTATTGGTTCTGTTTTCTCTGGATAACTTTGGCTAATACAATGTCTTAATCCTTATTTTGCCTTTATTGGGCTTTTGTTCCATCTCCAAATGCTTCCATGAGACAGAATAATCTAACTAGTCTATGGTTTCCAGATTCTTTTCCTTCTACTAGTTTCACATACTGTTCCTATTAAAACCAAGTCATGAACCTCTAGTCATGTCCCATCCTGCCCACAGCTAGAACTCAGGCTCTCACTACTTCACTCCAGCATTTTAGTTTACATTTACATGTTCAGTCCAATCCTCAAAGGGAGCTGAAGTGCCAGGTGGATGGGCCTTGTGGGCTTTTGGGGACAGCTGCTCTCTGCCAAACCAAGCCTCTAATAATCACAGTCTCAGCCAAGACATAGGTGAAGCCCATGCCCACCCACCAAAGAGAGTTTTTTTCTTAGGACTCCTTTTTGCCTGTGAGCCTCATCTAGAGCTTTTAAACTTAATAATTTCTTCTAACATTAAATTCCAAATCTTTTCAAAGAAAATTATTTGGGAATCTAAATGCATTTCTCTCAGGAAATTTCAAAGACCTGTATCAATATGCATATTCCCTGTCTAAGAATTTTAAAAGCGTATTAGGGAAAGAAGAACTTAGTTCTCTCATCATATTCACATAATTGAGAAAGCCCTGCCACTGATTCTAAAAACAGAACCCAAAAGAGGACTGCAACTTTTCCTTTTTCTTTTTTGTGGTACTGGAGATTGAATCCAGGGGCATTCTACCTCTGAGCTGCATCCCCAATCCTATTTTATTTTTTATTTGGAAACAGGGTCTCTCTAGGTTAATGAGAATCTCACTACTAGCTGAGGCTGTCCTCAAACCTGTGATTTTCTTCTCTCAGCCTCCCAAGAAATGGGATTACAGGTGTGTGCCACCATTCCCAGCTAGCTGATAATGTTTGAATAAAAACTTCTTTTTAAAAAAATACTGTCAGGTTTATCAAATCAAGCAGTACCTAACATTACTAAAAACTGAATTCTGGCCAATAACCAAAAGCTTTAAATGTCAAATAAGAATTTCATGAACTAATCCACTGCTTATGTTTAATACCAATTTTTAATTTAAGTCATGCTCTTAACCCTTCCTGGGGAGTTTCCAACTGAAAAATGTAGACTAAACTTTTCCTCTGGTGAAAAGTTAAGGATCTACAGAATACAAACAATTTTGCTGAGTAATAGATGCTAATGAACAAAAATAAACTCATGATCTCGTCTGCTCACAATTACTTTGTTTGTTCGACTTGTAAACAATAGTTAGTTCGTGGATGTATTTATTATTGTTACCCTGCAGTGGACATTAACCTCTCCTTGGACTCTGCTTGAGTTTTCCATTTTAAAGCACTGAATAAAAACATGTAGAATGAGAAGGAAGAAGAGAGAGAGGGAAGATATGAAAAATTGTTTTTGTTTCAGTTGTTCTTTTGAGGTAGGAGAATGAATTCCATCACCTAGTTCAGTCCCACAAATTGGAACTTTTCTTGTCTTTTCCATCTTGGTAAATAGCATCATTTATCCCAAGCCAGAGAGCTGGCTGATAATACAGCCATCTCTCCCACACGTCCAATCTGCCTCCCCCTTTCAGTCCTTCCATTTCTCTCCTCTAAGTCCTCCCTCATCCTTACTCTCTTAGATTTTTGCAGTTATTTCCAACTTGGCCTTCCTGCTTTTAATCTAACCTGCCTCCAATCTGTCTTCTACATTGTCATTAAACCCATTAAACTAATCTTTCTTTCTTTCTTTCTTTCTTCTTTCTTTTTTCTTTTTTTTTTTTTGGTGTGGTAATGGAGATTGAACCCAGGGGGATTCTACCTCTGAGATAAACTCCCAGACCTTTTTTAAATTTTTTTTTAAATTTGAAACAGGGTCTTTATATATTGCCAAGGCTGTCCTTGAACCTGTGATCCTCCTGTCTCAACTCCCCCAAGTACTTGAATCACAGGTGTGTGCCATCACACCTGGTTCCTTAAACTGATATTTCTGAAGTGCAAATTGATGAATTTGATCAAATCACTTCATTCCTCCCTCTGTGTAATCTTTCTTTCCCTCTACACTGACCAGAATAACATCTGAACTCTCTCTTTGCCAATGTCTTCACCTTATCCTTGCCTCTCTTGTCTCAGCTCTTGAAGTTTTCCTTCTCAAGCTCTGACATACTGGCCTGCTTGTAGTTCTCTGAATGCTTGGTCCTCCCCATGCCCTTGTCACCCCTCAACCTCAGCCTGAAATATTCTTTAGTTGAACACCCAAGGACTCAGTTTGCATGTTCTCTCCTTTATAATGAGTGCCTCTATCTAAATCCTCAGAACGAGTACTTTCCTCCTGTTACTGCCTCCCACAGTGTCTTATTACAGCCCTTTCATTACCTTACTTGTATTACACAGCAATTACCTACCTGCACCTCTTTAGGTTCTGTCATCCTTAACAATGGAACAAAGTTTTGGTTCCCAGTACTTAGGCAGAGTTTAGACTTTAATAATTCCTCAGTAAATATTTCTAGAATAGATGAATGAATGAATGAATGAAGCAAGAATGCAGTAAGAAAAATGTCTAGATTTATAATACTCATCACCATCTCATGTATTGTCACTTCATTCAGCAGAGAACTTGGCACAATAGGGTGAAAAGAAGCATTGCTGTAAAAATCTTTGCCCTACCAGGCATAGTGGCTCTGTCCTGTAAATCCTAGTACTTGGGAGGCTGAGACAGGAGTATCACAGGTTTGAAGTCAGCCTCAGCAACTTAGCGAGACCCTGTTTTAAAATAAAAACTTTTTAAAAGGGGAGGGGGCTAAGGGCATAGCTCAGAGATAAAATACCCCTGGTTTCAATTTCCAGTACAAAAAGAAATACATAAATTTAAAATAATTTTAAAAGTTAAAAAATAAAAATGTTCACCATGACCATGAAGGTATATGTATACACATTCTTGTAGGCACACCACATATACGATACATACATCTACAAATACACTCTCAATTGGAAAAAGTTAATTAAATAGACTATCAACATATGACAGGGGCCTATGAGTTAGAAATAATTTGTCTCTTAGACCCAAGTACTTTACTTGCATAAGCAAGTAAAGGTTTAGTCTCTAAGGAAATTCAGCTTGAAGGCAGACTGTCCAGGGATAATGGCCCAGTCTAATGTAGCAGTTCCATGGTCATCAGGGACCCAGGCTCTTTCTGTTTTTCTACCCCACCATGCAGTGTTTGGCTTCTACTTCATCTCATGTAACAAGACTGCAGCTAGAACCTCGCCCAATATATCCACATTATAAGCAGTAGGACGGAGAAACAGAAGACGAGGGGTGGCTTCCTCCTTTTGAAGGCATCTCCCCAGATATCCCACTCAATATTTCAAAGTATATCTCATACCCAGAATGCAATATAGCCATATTTAGCCACAGGGAAATTTAAAAATATAGTTTGTCATTTAGGCATATTGCCCAGGATATCTGTTTTGTATCACTTTGTAGTAAATATATAATATTATGGCTCATTATGTTACTTATATTACCCATTTAATGCTCACAACAACCTTATAAGATAGTTACAATGATTATCCCTGTTTTTGCAAATGAAGAAGCTCAGGCATGAGGTACAAAAAGATGAAATGATTTCCCCAATGTCACAGAGTTGATATATGTTAGAAATTCAAATGTAAATTTGCATTAAGGAAAGACATTTAAAACACTGATTGCTTCTGCAGCTAAAGAGACCTTTTTTCTTACTTAAAGACTGTGTTTATTTAATGATAAATGTTAACAAACATTATTTTACAGATTATTTGTTAGGTTCTAGGTAATATACTAGGAACAAGAGAGTAAGGTCCCTGTCCACATACAGTTTACATTTCAGGAGTACATACATAAAGATATCATGGATATGAACAGTACTCTAAGTAAGTAGTTAAGATGATTTGATCTGAAATGTATCTGTTAGGCTAGACTGGGAGGTTATGCTACAGTAACAAACAACCCCAACCCCTGTACTTCTAAAAAGGAGACTTATGTCTCACCCACCTCAGACTTTTGGGTGACCTGGAAGCTCTGCTCATGTGGTCATCCCACAACAGGTTGAGAGAAACATTATCTACAAACAACATAATAAGGTCCTCAAGGGAAAAGAGTATCAGAGGTCTCACACTGGCAGTTAAGATATCCTCCTGGAAGTAATACAGCAGTGCGTTGAGCTTCTGCACACACTTCAAGTTAGTCCTCCAGAGTCTGCGTGCACTGTGTTCCTGGCGTAGGGAACTGGAGTAGAGAATCGCTTGGTCTGATGAAGATGCAGAAGAACATTGTCTGACATGCAGCTAGAGTCTGGCACCTTCCCTGTCCTGGGCTCCCTTCTGTGTTCACCTATGATACTCCTCATCCCCAGATTCAACCTGCTGACTAGGGTTTTGTCTGAAATAGTTTTCTGTAAACAGAAAGAATAACTCTTGCCAAGGATTCCACCCATTCTCTTTACCAAGAGGGCCTAGGAATCTGTTCAGTGATATTATTGGATTCTTGGCACTACTAGTCATTTTCTTACCTTAAATCTACCCATGAAATAATTCATTACTCTGCTTTACTGAAATACAGCATGGAGACTGTCCACTGTCGGTGACTATAGTGGTTCTTAAAGCTGCAATGACAATCAAATTTTGCTTTGTGCTGTATAACTTTCATCCGACTCCTTCCATTATTTTATAATCACCTTTCATGTTTTCATTGGCAGTCTCTGTTTATGTTCTTACAGGTTTCTTTGGATTCAGTAAAAGAGAAATGATTATTTCATTTTTGGTAAGGTATAATTGGTCTATATCAACAATTTCACTAAATGGTTTTGCCACCTGGTGGATCACTGTATCTTTTTGTAAAGCTGTGATAAAATTTGTGAAGCCATCCATCTTCTCTTGGTGCCTTTCCGCTCTTTGAGTTTCTAATGGTATCCATTATTTCTTCCCTTGTGATATACTTCTCTAATTTTTCTTTATTGCTTTGTGGTTACTGGTGCATTGCTGTTTTTGTAAAGAAATTGTGAAACTGGCTATACCCTACAGGTTTTTGTTCTGATTTATAATCATTTTTATGGAATGTTACTAAAGCAGAATTAATTTAAAATTGGACAATTTGAAGCATTCCATGGTCTGCCTCCTACAACTGGAATTGATCCAAGCATTTCATTTAAAGGAACAGAAAAAAAATAGGACAATAATTTCCATGTTCCATTAATGAAATACCAATGTACTCATTTTGCCCTAAAATAAATACTTTGGCTTCTAGTATTTTCATTTATTTTTGCTGATGTTCCTCACTCTGTGACAGGGTTCAGCACCAATGAAATACATATTGCATGAGACACTGCTGTTTGCCTACCCAATAGCTATTCTCCACTGTTCTTACAGAACCAAATTATATTCTAGTGACCAGTATTCCCATATAATAACTACGACTCCCTGCTCCCTTTACTACTGGAGTAGCCACATAACCCAGTTTTGTCCAGTGGAAAGTGAGTGTAGTCATTGGACAGAACTTCTTTAAACTTAAAAAGCAGGCCATCTTCGGTGGTTTGCACGTTTGCATTGATCTTTTCCAGTTCTTCCTTCATGGTTGGCAAACATGATGATAGTGATGGAGCAATTATCTTGTACCTTTGAAATAATAGCAGATGCTGCGTTTGCTTAAAAGCAAAGGCAGAATGAAGTACCCCGAGGGCACCATGGATCCAATACAATACCAATGCCAGACTGCTCACTTCTTATGCTTTTACTCTATGAGATAAATCAATGAATTTATTCAAGTCACTATTTGCCAGGTTTATGTTATCCAGAATCCAAAACTCAAGTGGAGAAAAGTTACCTTTCTAACAATATTGATTCTCCTAATCCAAATTTACTTATATCTTTTTTATTTCCATCAGCAGTGTTTTATATTTTATATGCCTTGCACTTTAGTTTGTTGAATTTATTTCTAAGTATCTCATTATTTCTGATGCTATAGTGAATGTAATTTCTTTCTTTCCTTTTTTTTTTTTTCTTTCAACAGTGTCTCACTGTTTGTCCAGGCTTGCCTTAACCTCCCAAGTATCTGGGACTATAAGTATGTGCTACTGTGCCTGCTTGGAATTCTTTTTTAGATTCTCTCTCAGCAGGCTATAGAAATATAATTCCTTTGGGCATTTTGACCTATTAATATGGGGTATTACATTAATTGATCTTTAGATGTTAAACCAACTTGAGTTTCTAATGTGTCTTCTTGAATTTTAATATGTCTCCATGATCCCTACGTTCTGATATTCATCACAATCACAGTGTGTGTGTGTGTGTGTGTGTGTGTGTGTGTGTGTGTGCCTGTGTGTTACTGGGGATTGAACCCAGGGGCATTCTGCCTCAGCTACATCTTCAGTTCTTTTTATTTTTTGTATTTGATACAGGGTCTTGCAAGGTTGCTGAGAGTTTTGCTAAGTTGCTGAGGCTGGTTTCAAATCTGCTATCATCCTGTCTCAGCCTTCCAAGCACTGAGATCACAGGCATGCACCACCATGCTCAGGTACAATCATACCTTTGATTTCTCTCCTTGAGTAATTCCTCTCCTTGACCTGTTACTTGTTTCTAATAAACAGAACATGGAAAATACAACTCAATGTATGAGATTACATGACCATATTAAATAAGATTGTAATGCTTGTCTTTCTATCCCCTACTGGCTTCGAAGAAGCAAGTGACCATCATGAGGAACCCCATATGGCAGGAAAATGTAGCCAGCCACAAAGAAGTGAGGGTGGCTTGGAGCCAAAGACCAGAAAGTAATGAAGATCCTTAGTCCTACAACCATAAGGAGTTGCCACAAACCTGAGTTTCCAAGAAGATCCACCCTCAGCTGAGCCTCAGAGGAAACTGCAACCCCAAATGACATCTTGTGATACTAAGCTGAAGAGCCAGGAAAGCTGTGCCCTCACTCCCATCCCACACAATCTGGGAGATAATACATTCATGTTGTTTTAAGCTGCTAAATTTTTTATAATGTTACTATACAGCATTAGATAACAAATATATCAATCATGCATTCTGGGACAAATTCTACTTTTTCATGAAATTATATAATATATATAATTTATATTACATATATATATATAATAGCACTGGGGATTTAACCCAGGGATAGTCTACCTCTGAATTACACCCTCAGCCTTCTTTTAATTATTTGCTTTTTTTTTTTTTTTTTTTTTTTTTTTGCAGTACTGGGGATTGAACTCAGGGGCATTCTACCTCTGAGCTACTCCCCCAGCCCTATTTTGTATTCTTTGTTTTGAAACCGGGTCTCACTAAGTTGCGAAGTGCCTCACTAGGTAGCTGAGGCTGGCCGCGAACCTGGATCCTCCGGTCTCAGCCTCCCGAATGCTGGGATTACAAGCGTGCGCCGCCACGCCCGGCAATTATTTGCTTTTTGAAACAGGGTTTGACTAAGTTGCTGAGAGTCTCACTAAATTGTTGAGGCTGACCTTAAACCTGCAATAGTCCTGTCTCAGCTTCCCAAGTACTGGGATTATGAGTGTGCACCACCACATCCAACTGCATAATCATTTTACTGTATTTTGTGTTTTGGTTTGCTAATATTTTCTTGAATATTTTCATGTCTACACTCATCAGTGATATTGATCTGTAGGTTTCTTGTGATGTCTTGTTTGATTTAGTTATCATGTAATGCTAGCTGCACAGAATGAGTTGAGAGATTTTTTCTCTATTTTCTGAAAGAACTTGTGAGTCATGAGTATAATTTATTCTTCAAAAGTTAGATTTAATTCACCAGGGAAATACCATCTGGTCCTCATCTTATCTTTGTGGAAAGGTTTATAGTGACTAATTCAATTTCATTATAGATGTTTTCTATTTCTTCTTAAAACAGTTTCAATAATTTTATATTTTTTCTTTGGACAGTTTCAGTAATTTGTTCATTTCATCTAAGTTAACAAATTTAATGTCATAAAACTATTTCTAGTATTCATTTGTAATATTTTTAATTTCTATAAGGCCATTAGTGATACCCCCACTTTCATTTATGATTTTGTTAGGTTGTATCCTTTTTCTTGGTCCATCTTGGCTAAAGTTTTATCAATTTTGCTAATATATTCAGAGAACCAACTTTTGCTTTCATTGGTTTTCACCATTGTTTTCATGTTCTCTATGTCATTGATTTCTATTCAGATTTATATATTTTCCTTTCTTCTATACACTTGTGGTTTATTTGCCTTTTTTTTCTAGTTTCTTAAGGTAAAAACTTAGGTTGTTTACTTGAGCTCTTTCTTTTCTAATATGCATCTATAAACCTATAAATTTCTATCTAATCACTGATTTAGCTATTTGGCACGTTGTGTTTTCATTTTAACTCAGTTTAAAATATTTTCCTGATCCTTTGAGATTTCTTCTTTGGTGGATTATATAGAAGTATGTTGTTTCATTTCTAAATAATTTGGATTTCACTCATTAGTCAGCATCTGTGCCTAAGAACTTTGTACAAGCAAATCTTCCACCCTTCAGTGGTGATCTGTTTTTGGGTTGAAGAACACATTCTGATTTCAGACAGTTTTCAAGTCTGCTCTGGCTTTTATTTATCCTGTATTCAAGGCATTGCATTTTTCCAGGGATACATAGGTACTAGAGGGATAGATAGATACTAGGCTCTCCATGGTCTTCTGAGCATACAGGCAGCCTTTAGCATCCTCTCAGCCTCCTAGACCACCAGAGACACACAGGAGTTTATTAAAACCCAATTTTCCCTGTTAAATTTTTGGGTGGTCTTCTAGTCTGGGGCTTGGCCTGAATGATGCCATGGCTGCAGACTAGCTGCTATGGTAAGTGGTCCTGATTATTGTCAAGGTTGCTATTATTTTCATCAATGCTCCAGGATATGGTTTTCCCTAAATAAAATCAGTCTGTTCAGCAATGAATCTCTCAGTCCTTCCCTTACCCCCATCAGAACTAGTACTCCCCAGAGCCTGGGCAGGGCCAGTAGAAGTAGCACTATCCCCAGGCTGACATACCCCATATTCCTGCTGTTCTGACCAGGATTAGCAGGTTTTCTTCTGTAAGGGCTTCTTTTGTCATTGTATGCCTTTGGTCAACACTCAGAGCCCTGAAATAGGTGTTTGTGCCAATTTCATTTTATTACTACTCTTTGGTAAGAGAATTTACAGAGTTCTTCCCTCAGCAATCCCAAAAGTTGTCTTGTAA
This sequence comes from Graphiurus murinus, assembly GCA_004027655.1. Lineage (NCBI taxonomy): Eukaryota > Metazoa > Chordata > Mammalia > Rodentia > Gliridae > Graphiurus > Graphiurus murinus. The sequence goes on along the minus strand of PVLC010009717.1, from coordinate 17,202 downwards.
CTTTTCTTCTATATTTCTAAAAGCCAATAGATCTCCTTGTATCACTTTTGGGAAAAATTCCTTGGTTGTGTTTTTCAACTTCTAGCCAAGTCCATTCTCCTTTCCATCCTTTGGATGCCTTGAGCACACGAGCATAGAAGGGCTGAGATGGGTGACATTGTGTGAATATTAAAACTTCTCTAGTGCTTTCCTTTTTATGAAATTCTATTCTAATTTTATGTTGAAGCATCCTCTTGAAACTAAGTAGAATTGTTAACTTCTTTTCTGTTTCCTGCTCTGAATTTGTTCCCTGGGGATGTTTGTCTCCTATTTAATCCATTTGCTGCCTCTTCATTCATACTGAACATAGATGTTATTCTCAGTGCCATTAACACTAGTGCTCTCATTCCAACCTCAAAGAAAAGATTCTGCTCTTCTCTTACACACTCTTTGCAAATCATGGCAGAGACTCTCAAATGCTATGATTAAAACATGTTTTAGAAGCCTACAGTACAAGGATTGATCTCAGTCTGTGTGTGCATGTGTGTGTGTGTGGGGGGGGTTGTACTAGGGATTGAACCCAGGGACATTCTACCTCTGAGCTATACCCCCAGACCTATTTCATTTCTGATCTCAGTATTTATTACTGAGGAGCTCTCTGCATAGGCCAATCTTTATGTAGTAAATACCATTTATCCAACTACTTTCTGGGATCTCTGCACATCTATATTTTCTCCCAAGTATAACTACAACTTGGGGTTAGAATGTTTTCTTGCATAATTAAATGAAAGCACAGGTGGTAAGAGTCAATCATTGATAGAAGAAATTCTTGTAACTTGAAAAAAAAAAACCTCTTTCTTTCTGTGTCTTCAGAAAATCTTGTTAGTCTTTTCTGGATATAAATAAATTGTGACCCATTTTTTAAATGGGGTGATTTGGGAGATATCTCACAAATCTAGTATTCTGGGAATATATTTTAGAAAAAAATATAATATATGAAAGAATATATTTTAGAAATATATTCTGGGAATATATTTTATAATATATAATGGGAATATATTTTAGAAAAAAATATAATATATGAAAGACATAGGTATTAATCCATGCTATAAAGACTATTACCAAACATTAAGTTATTACTAGAATTCTCAATAGTCCACATCAGATCAAAAGCAACAAACCATACATCTACACTCAACTCCCCAAAATAAAATGATTGTGACTTGAAAAATTAGTCACAATGAAACTGATCTGCAATTATAAATTCAAATATAAACTCTTGGCATTTTGGAATAAGACTGCCTTACATATTCTCATTGAAGGAAAGAAGGTAATTTATAGGTTTGTGTGACGGGGATACATTCTGACTGTGCCTGGTAAAATGACTAACAGCCATAAAGTTCCATAGTTTAAAAGTCCAATTATTCCGCATGTTTGTTTCTAGGCTCCAAAATTCCATGGGAAAATAAAACTCAATTTCAAAAATAAACTTTGCAGTTTAAAATGAAGTGGGCAAACTTGTACAAATAGCACTTCCACAAGGGCATCTCCCCAGCAACCATCTGTAAAACCTTGGATTGGTACCACCCTGGGTATTAATTCTTGTGGCCAAAGAGTGTTCCCATTGCAGCACTCCACTATTCCCAAATAGATACATTATTCTTGGGAAAAGTAACATAAAAGCAGACAAGCTTTTCCTTTGTGTAGGAAAAGCTATACTGGGATACAGTGAATTTAATCAGCTTATCAAAGGACACCATTAACAGCAAGTGCAGAACATTTGTTAAACAAATATCTAAGGATGAGTCCTCTGTGTGAGTCTCCTGACCCAAATCATCAAACTGTCTTAGTGGAATGTTGCAATAGTTAAGTCAAGAAAGATGAGGTAAACGCCTTATCATCCAGAGGTACTCAAGAAAAGGAATGTGCACACCTACCTGTAATAAGTAGGAAAAGCTTCCTACCTTTTGAATTAAGTCATGGCATTGAATATTCAGAGAATCTTATATTTGAAGGTTCAGAAGTGGCAAATTCAGATTCATGACAGGAATCATAGCTAGTTAGTGTGAGCTGAAGCCAATGTAGTTGGGGGCATTTGGTTGTAGTGAACTACAGGTTGCTTGCCTTGCCTCAAGGAAGAAATCTTAGCATTACCAACTGCTGCCAGAAAGGAATGCAGGCCCAGTGGTATCATATTTTCTGATTTTTTCCCCCAAGGAAAGGAAAATTTCAGATTTGCATGTGAATCTACTGATTCATAAATATTGACAACTAAATACATCTGTTTTACAGCATCATGCAGACCATATCTGGCCACAAGCTACTCCTGTGGTACCCCCATATTAAGATCATGTAATTCAACACTTGCACATTGCAAACTTCTGGGGTCTCCCCTGTGACTTCTCCAAGTGCTTATCCACCTTCTGCTCTAACTATTCCTCTGGTGGAAATCTTTGTATCTAGGAAGGTAAAATGATCACTGGAACTTTTTTCTTATCGTTTCCTTCCTTCCTTCCTTCTTTCCTTTCTTCTTTCTTTCTTTTTTCCTTGTGGTACTGGTGATTGAACCCAGGATCATTCTACCTCTGAGCCACACCCCTTTTTATTTTTTTATTTTGAAACATTAGGTCTCAAACCTGTGATCCTCCTGTCTCAGCCTCTCAAGTACTGTGATTACAGGTGTGTGCCACCATACCCAACTTGGAACTTTCTTCCTCATATTTGTCCCTAAAATTGTTCTAGTTCTTCCTATGTTCTTAATTTTTTAGTTTTCTTTTTGGTACCGGAGATAGAACTCACGGGCATTCTACACCCCCAGCCCTTTTATGCTTTTTATTTATTTATTTATTTATTTATTTATTTATTTATTTATTTATTTATTTTTATTTTTATTTTTTTTTTTGCAGTACTGGGGATTGAACTCAGGGGCATTCTACCTCCGAGCTATACCCCCAGCCCTAGTTTTTATTCTTTATTTTGAAACCGAGTCTCACTAAGTTGCAGAGGGCCTCACTAGGTAGCTGAGGCTGGCCGCGAACCCGGATCCTCTGGTCTCAGCCTCCCGAATGCTGGGATTACAAGCATGCGCCACCACGCCCGGCCCTTTTATGCTTTTTATTTTGAAACAGAGTCTCGCTAAGTTGCTGAGGTTGACCTGGAATTTGTGATACTCCTATATCAGCCTCCCAAGTACTAAGATTACAGCATGTACCACTGTGCCTGGCTAGTTTTAAGTATTTGAAAATATCCATTATGTTCCTCACAAATTTTATTTCATGTCTTTTTAAATTTAAATTAATTTATTTGTTTGTTTGGAACTAGGGATAGAAGCTAGGAGCATTCTACACCCAAGGTACATTCCCAATTCTTTTTTTTTCTTTTAAGTGGTGCATTGTAATCATACATCTTGGTTGCATATAAGCTGGTAAAGGCATATATGCACACATCTCTCACTTAACCCTACCCCCACTCCCGCCCCACTCCCTCCCCCTCTCTCCTTCTCAAGCTCAGTTGAGTTATTGACTTTGATAAGATTGTGAAAGTACATCATGTGCATTAGTGTGTTTCCCTCCCCCCTCCAACCTCTTCAGTTAAGTCACCTTCTTTGCTCATCTAAGGTTTCTCCTTCTTCATCTAGAGTTCCTCTTATGACCCACTTTCTCCCTAGCTTCCGCATATTAGGGAAAGCATCTGATTTTATTTTTTATTTTTGTGACTGACTAATCTCACTTAATACAGTATTTTCCAGTTCCATCCATTTCCCTCCAAATGATATGATTTTGTTCTTCTTTATGGCTGAGTAAAATTCCATTGTGTATATATCCCATAATTTTGTAATCCATTCATCTGTTGATAGACATCTTGGCTGGTTCCATTGTTTGGCAATTGTGAATTGTGCGGCTATAAACAGATACACATGCATCGGTCTAATAGTTTGGCTTCCATTCTTTTGTGTAGATACCCAGAAGTGATATTGCTGGATCATATGGTATGTTCATCCCCATTCATCTGAGGATTCTCTATACTGTTTTCCAAAGTGGTTGCACTTATCTGCAATTCCCCTAGCAATGTATTAGGGTTCCCCCAGCAATGTATTAGGGTTTCCACTTCTCCACACCCTTGCCAGCAAGGGTGTTGTTTGTTGTTGTTTTTGATAATTGCCATCTAATTGGGGTTAGGTGAAATTTCAGGGCAGTTTTGATTTGCATCTCTCTAATTGCTAATGATGTTGAACATTTCCTCATACATTTATTGGCCATTTGTATTTCTTCTTTTGTGAAATGTCTATTTAGATCATTTGCCCATTTTTTGATTGGGTTATTTGTTTTCTTATCTGTAAGTTTCTTGAGTTCTCTGTATATTCTAGATATTAGTCCTCTATCAGAGGAACTGGCGAAAATTTTCTCCCATTTTGTGGACTCTCTGTTGAGGTTCTTGATAGTTTCCTTTCATGCACAGAAGCTCTTCAGTTTAATGCAATCCCACGTATTGATCTTCCTTTGGGGTCTTGTTGAGAAAGTTTTTACCTGTGCCTATGTGTTGAAGTGTTGGGCCTATGCCCTCTTCAAGTAGCTGGTAGGTCTCTGGCCTGACTTCCAGATCTTCCTGGACCCATCTTGAATTGACTCTTGTGCAGGGTGAGAAAGTGGGGTTTATTTCCATTTTCCTGCATATGATTAACCAGTTTTGCCAACACCATTTGTTGAAGTGGCTATCTTTTTTCCAGTGTATGTTTTTGGCTCCTTTGTCAAAAATCAATTGACTGTAAGTATGTGGGTTTGTCTCTGAGTCTTCTATTCTGATCTATTTGTTTATGTTTCTGTTTTTGTGCCAATACCATGCTGTTTTTATTACTGTGGCTTTGTAGTATTTTGAAACAGGGTCTCATTAAGTAGCTGCAGTTGGTCTCAAACCTGTGATCCTCCTGCTCCCAAATACCAGGATTGTAGGCATGCACCACAATGCCTGACTCGTGTCTTCAATGTTTTCTGAGCTTATCATGGCTTCAACTCTCTTACCACCTTGGTCACTCTCATATGGGTAGATTCAGTGTTCTTTTTTCTTCGGTGGATGACACCCAGAACTAAAGGAAGTGGTCTAAATGAGGAAGGACTATGACTTCTCTTGTTTATAATTATTCCAGATATCAGTGCATGACACTAAAACCATCTGAGATGTTTTAGGTTGAAAGGTATTTACATAGCACAAAATAATTAGAAGAGCTGGAAGAAAAGGAGACAGAAGGCCACTATGGAGATTGAATTTGAGAATCTAACAACCTTTTGTCCAAAGCATCTGTACCATTTTAGATATCCATGAGCAATGTATGTATGAGGGTTCCAATTTCCTTGAACACTCAGTCATGAATGTCATATTTTTAAAAACTATTTAGTTATGTTTCATGTATATCTCACCATAGGAAGATAGGTGAATATCACTCTGACTCTATTAACATCTTTTGTAGGAATTACTCTGTGTCATATTGATGATTTTATTATGTTACAAAAAGCAAAACATCAGTAACTTATTTCCTTTAAGACATAAGGAACTGCCTCCTCAAAGGTTTAGCCCATTCAAGGGGCATTTCATGGCCCAAAACTGACTTTTAGAGAGATACAAGGCTTAATTCCCTTGTCTTAATTTGGAATGATTTTTTGTTACTCCTACAGGATTGACTGAGGCCACAGTTGTGAAAGCATTGAAGGTTATCTTTTCCTTCTGCCCAGTCATTTTATACTCATTTATTCTTTTCTTCTCCCCTCCCCCCAAGTACTAGAGACTGACCCTAGGGCCATTCTATCTCCAAACTACAACCAGAGCCCTATTTTATTTTTTTATTTTGAAACAGGATCTCTTTAGGTTGCTGAGGGCCTTGCCAAGTTGCTGCAACTGACCTGAAATCTGCAATTCTCTTGTCTAAGCCTCCCAAGTACTAGGATTACATGTGTATGTGTCACCACACCCAGCTAGCCTCATTTCTTTAAAGATGTATCTCCTCAAAGCCTTTTATAATAAAACTTCTGCACAAAATTTTACATCTTAGGGGGGTTTTGTAAGAACTTAATCTAAGACATTCAGCTTTTCTGGATCTTAGTTCTATGACCTACTAAATGGGCATAATACAACTTTCCTTTCAAAGTTACTCTATGTGGAAATTTGTTACTCCTTTGAATTGCATTCCAAGTTTAAGAAATTGGTAAAGAATAAAAAGTACTTCCCAAGATAGGAACTGAAAATATTAGATAGCTGTTTTTCCAAATATCTTTGCAATGAGAGTAGAGCTAGATGGTGTCAGGACTCCAACATCTCACCATTCTCTCAGAAACCACTGACGCAGTGAAAGTAGCAGTGGGTGAAATGACAGCAGCATTAATGGTACAAGAAGCTGCTATAAAATTCACTTTCTAACATAGAAATTGACAGTGGGTACCAAAGACTAGTTTCAAGTAGCAGCTGTAATTTTTCTTATCAGGGAAGTTTATATGGTATGAATATTGTTCTTCATAATACAGTCTTGATCTTGACCTCCAGGTATCTCTGTCATCTACCCAAAGAGGTACATCTCTTTTTAATAACATTTTTTTTCTGCTGAGTCAATCAGAATAAACATCTGTTGTTTGCAACTAGGTACCAGATTGATACCATGAGGATTAGATGATGTTACATGTGCGGAGTATGTTGTCTAATACATAAAATACCACAGAAAAGAGTTCAGTGCACTGTGAATATTATATCTTATGACTTTTGGGTAACTATGTAATTTTCAAATAAAGGTTTTAGTCATTGTGAGTAGTAATTGAATTAGTAAGAGGAAAGCACCAGAATATAATCACACAGTACATATTTTTATTAAATTATTGCTCTTTAGTCATAAGACCTTCCATGCATTCTAAACTTTTAAATTGAGCTAAATATGAAAGTTTGGAGTTTGGACTGAACCAATATGGCTTTGTCTTGACAAGGTGTCAGAAGTGGGACCTGAACCCAGCTTTCCTTAGGGAGATCTGACTATGAAAATACTAGTGTTTTCTGTTTACTAGTATTCTTATGGCAAGTCCTGTCATCATTCTTTACCCTGTGTCTTTGAAATTGGAATTATTATAAAAAGGAAAATCTATTTCTGTTTATTCTTAAGTCACAAATTATACTGTCATCAGGTGTCATGGAAGAGATACAGTTAGTCTCAAAGTTCATTTACATCAGGAAACTTATATGATTCTTATGCTCTCAGTGTTGTTATAAAGTTTAAATTTTTTAACATTCTTTTCTAACTTGCCACAAAAATATTTAAAATTATTTGCAGAAAAGTGTATAAAACAAATATTTGGAAGTTCTCTCTTTTATGGTTATTGTCCTAGATTTCACTAAGAAAATATTTTTGTTTCCTAGAAAATTTTTTCCATTTATTTTGCTTTATTAAAATCTAAATTTCCATAGACACAAACTTTTCCAAGGTCGGGGCATTAATCTACAACATGGAGTGTGTGTGTGTGTGTGTGTGTGTGTGTGTGTGTGTGTGTGTGTGTGTGTTTCACTAGAGATTGAATTCAGGGGCATTCTACCACTAGGCTGCACGCCCAGCCCCTTATAGTCTTTGTTTTGAAACAGGGTCTCACTAGGTTGCTGAGAGCCTCACTACTTTCCTGAGGTTGACCTAGAATACACAATTCTCCTGTCTCAGTCTCCTAAGTACTGGGATTACAGCCACGTGCCATCATGCCTGGCTACAACATGGACCTTGATCAGAAGGCATGATTCATCAGTCTTCTTTTTCAATTATATAAATGGGGGGAAGGATAAACTTTGACTAAAACAGAGAAACTTTCTCCAAATATAGTCTGCTTGTTTCTAGCATTCAAGCTGAGTATATGTGTAAATAAAGTATTTTAAGTGTTACTATGCATAAAAGTGGACATTTTAATAATAAAATATGTTTAGAAATACTAATATAGTGAAATACAATGTAACTAAATACCTCAACTATATTTTATGTGTAAGATGTTGCATATGTTTTGAATATAGCATGATAATTTTCCCCAACCAGGTTAATTTTTGAAATTATATAAAATAATGGAGCTTTCTGCTTTGTTTCTTCTACTTAGTTATTGATACCTCTGAGGGTATGAACCAGGGTTGTCCAGCAAATTATGATAACACTCTGTTTTATCAGATGTTCTGTGTTAACAGACCCATGATTATCACTCATTTAAGGCACATTCAAAAACAATTTGACCTACAATTGTCTAACTTACATGTATATCTCAATTAAAAACAAAGATACCAAATACATATGTTATTAAAAAAAGACAGCCTTTTCAACAAATGGTGTTGAGAAAACTGGTTATCCATTTGTAGAAAATTTAAATTAAATCCCTACCTCTCACCCTGCACAAGAGTCAATTCGAAATGCATCAATTACCTGGAAATTAGACCAGAGACTTTGAAATTACTAGAGGAGGGCATAGGACCAACACTCCAACAAACAGCCACAGGTAGAAACTTCTTCAATAAGATCCCCAAAGCTCAGGAAATTAAAACAGGTATTAATAAATCGGATGGCATTAAACTAAAAAGTTTCTGCTCATCAAAGGAAATTATCAAGAGTCTAAAGAAGGAGTCTATAGCATAGAAGATCTTTACCAGCTATCTCTCTGATAGAGGACTAATATCTATAATATACAAAATACTAAAAAGACGTAACTCTAAAAAAACAACTAACCCAATCAAGAATGAGCAATTGAACTAAATAAACATTTCACAAAAGAAGAAATACAAATGACCAATAAACACATGAAAAAATCATTAGCAATCAGGGAAATTGCTATATAACCCCTGAGATTCCATATAACCTCAATCAGAATGTCAATAATGAAGAAGCCAAACAACAATAAATGCTGGTGAGGATGTGTGGAAATAGAAACTCTTCTACACTGTTGGTGGGATTGTAAATTAATGCAGTCACTATGGAGGTCAGTGTGGAGATTCCTCAGAAAATTGGGAATTAATTCAGTTATACCACTCCTGGGTATTTTTCCAAAGGGACTGAAATCAGATTATAGTAATATATGCGTATCCGTGTGTTTTCATAAACACATGAAAAAAATCATTATACCACTCCTGGGTATCTTTCCAAAGGGACTGAAATCAGATTATAGTAATACATGCATATCCATGTGTTTTCAGAAACACATAAAAAATCCTTAGCAATCAGGGAGATTGCTATATAACCCACTGAGATTCCATATAACCCCAATCAGAATGTCAATAATGAAGAAGCCAAACAACAATAAATGCTGGTGAGGATATGTGGAAATAGAAACTCTTTTACACTGTTGGTGGGATTGTAAATTAATGCAGTTACTATGGAGATCAGTTTGGAGATTCCTCAGGAAATTGGGAATGAATTCAGTTATACCACTCCTGGATATCTTTCCAAAGGGACTGAAATCAGATTATAGTAATGCATTCATATCCATGTTTATAGCAGCATAATTCACAATAAGAAAACTATGGAACCAACCTAGGTATCCGTCAACAGATAAATGGATTATAAAATTATGGGATATACACACAATGGAATTCTACTCAACAATAAAGAAGAATAAAATTATATCATTTGCAAGAAGATGGATGGACTTGGAGAACATTAGGTTAAGTGAGATTAGCCAGTCACAGAAAGTGAAGGATCATATGTTTTATTTCATATGTGGAAGCTAGGGAGTAATTGAGATACCAGAGAAACTTCAGATAATGGAGGGGAAACTCCAGCAGAGCCAGAGAGGTGGTCTAAGGGAAGTGTGGGAGGAGAGGGAAATTCAAAGAAGGAAGTACTTCCATTGACATTCTGTACGTAGTATGTGACAATACCAATGTCAGTATCAATACCCTGTATGGGGAAAGGAGGAGTGGGGAAGGAGCTTGGAGAAAACTCACCAAGTGCTGTGTGCATGTATGTCATTATCACTGTGAATCACATTATGATGTGAGACTGTAACACACCAATAAAAGTATTTAAAAAACTCAAATAAGGAGTAGAGTATAATTTTTTTTTACCACAAACCCTGACACCATTATCTTTGATGACATCTTTGAACTTTGGTATTAACCAATCTGAGATCTTTTTCATCTCTGGACATCTTATTTTGTAAAAAATAGGAAGTTCTGCATTGCCTAAAGCCTTAAAGCCAAACTCAAGCATTCTTCTGTATCTCTCTCCATGCCCTCCTCACTTTCCAATCTTAAAATACCCCACAAAGAATTCTAAACCTCCCACTTTTTAATCCACTTAAATAGGATATTTGATCTTCTTCTCTCTGTCAGCAATTATGCTTCCCATAGGATGTCACATTCAAGAGGAACTCCTGTTCAGACAGAGCAGGTTAGTTTCCAAGCACGTGTTGAAAAGTGGAGAGTACCCAAAATGAGTGCCTTAAATGGCTCTTGGGCTTGCTTTTAATTTGCCATTGAGGGAGTGATATTGAGGAAGATGTTTGGCTACTGAGAACAGGATAGTCAAGGAATACAGTCAGCCTATCAGATTAGAAACTTCAAAACTGTCATTGACTTCCCCTTTCTAAATGTCTACTGTAATACATATATACATATGTGTATTATGCATCTATGTATATATAGAGATGTATATTTATGTAATTATAGTGCATATGCATATATGTATATATATGCACACCATCTACATGATATATATGTGTATATATATATATGTTTGTGTATGTATATGTGTGTATATATATATATATACATATATATATTTCTATTTCTATTACCTATCTTACTCCAGGCTGTTTGGTCCCATCTGTCCATTATCATAGTTGGCAATCTAGTTTTACTGCCTCAAATGTTGCCTCCTCTACTATACTATTTCTTGAACATTATTTTCAAAATCACTACAAGATCATTTCAATTCCACAGTTTAATTCTTTAGTGGTCCCACCAGTGATCCATATTGTCTTGGTGGCACAGTGGGGAATCAGTATTTGTGAAAGAAAGGATGAATGGGAAAGAAGGAGAGATTATAGACTCTTCCTGAATTCCTTAGAATAGCATGTAAGATTCTGCCTCATCTTCCTTGCCAATCTTGTTCTACCTTCTTCCTCCATGAGAGTCAACCACAATAAATTATTGTTTCCCCCAAAATGAGTCATGTTAGCACAAAACAAATGTTGGTTGAATGGAGATTATTAAGTAAATAACTGGTTGCCAAGGCCCCAAAGCCCTGGGCTGCAGCTCTGAAATGTTTTCTGTATGTAAAATATCTCACACAGAAAGTCTTTCTATGTGCTGTTGAACTTGCTCCTTGCTTCAGACTTGTGAGTCCTCCTCTATAGTCTCAGGGTTTGGAGAGAAGCCTAACTACTAACATAACATAATTATGTTCACTGTATAGATAGTAGAGAAAGACTACTTCTGGTGTGTGTGTGTGTGTGTGTGTGTGTGTGTGTGTGTGTGTGTGATTAAGAACAGGGGAATTCTACCTCCTAGCTACAACTCCAGGTCTTTTTTTTTTTTTTGGAAACAGGGTCTCACTAGGTTGGAGAGAGTCTCACAATATTCCTGAGGCTGATCAAGAACCTGAAATCCCCCTGTCTCAACCTCCCAAGTACTGGGATTATAGACATGTGCCATCATGACTGGCCTACTTCTATAACTTCTGATTGTGGTTTTGTTTAAAGATGTTAGGTGGAGACTGTGATATTTTCCATATAAGAGTAGGAAACAAACAAAAGCTGGTCTATGCCTGCCTGCCTGCCTTCCTTCTTTCCTCCTTTGCTTCTTACTTTTCTCTCTCCTCTCTTCCCTGTTCTTACTTTAGAATTGGCAGGCTAGAGAAAATAACTTACTGCCATTCTTTGAACTCCCGAATATTTCCAGAGAACACGGCACAGGTAACGACTCCCCAGACATACTACTACTTTCCTCTTCATATCGCTTCTTAGTCATTAGTATGCCATGTAGATGTTTCTAATATTATTAATTATTCTTGGTCGTAGTCAACCCCTTATCCCCCCATTGAGGCATGGAATGCAGCAATTTAATTATGTTCTCTTTTGAAAATCTAATTTGGGGAGTGACTTTTATGTTTTCCCATAACATGACAATAAAATGCACTCTAGAAATTAATGGGACTGGGCAGACCCCATCTCTCCAACCTCACATGGGGCAGATGAACTAAGCAAGGATACAAATGGCTGATGGTGCCTTTTCCAGGACAGAAGCAGATGTGAGGGCCAAACAGTCCTCACAGAAGGTAAGAGCTTCTATCCTAAAACACCATGAATCAGACAAGGATTGTACATCTTAATAACTAATCTGCTTGCTTCCTTTCTAATCTATGATCCTCTTCTAAGAAAAATAATTAGTAACCCCCTTCTGACTGACTGGCCCCTGCATCCTACATCACAAGAAGGAAGAAGAAGAGGAGGAGGAGGCCAGGGAGGAAGGGGACACAGGGGAAGGGGGGAGGAGGGATCTGCCATCAGCCACCAGATCTCCCTGCCAGTGATAAGTGTTAAACTGCTCACCTTTCCTCTCACCCTCACCTCTTAAGTCAGGAAGAAGCTGCTCAGAGCCCAGCTTGGGGGGTGGCATTCACTTGTAATCCCAGTACTCGGGAGGCTGAGAAGGGAGAATTATAGGTTTGGTTTGTGGCCAGCCTCAGCAACTTAGTGAGGCCCTCCTCAACATAGACCCTGTTTCAAAACAAAATAGGACTGGGATTGTAATTCAGAGGTAGAATACATACCCCCGGGTTCAATCCTAGTAACACACACACACACACACACACACACACACACACACACACACTTAGACATGCCACCAAACACTCAGAAAGAGGTAAGTCGTGTGTCCCTAATGACATAGGCAAGTGATAGCAAGGGTCCTATTTTGCCTGTGGGCTAACTCTGCATTCCTACGCTAGGCCTTACGCCTAACAACCACCAGCAACACCATCCTCACACTCTCCTCTGCAGTTGTAGTTTCTGCTTCTCCTGACATCTCCTTCCCAATTTCTTCTGCAGGAAACCATAAAGGTACATTTGGCCTAATATGTATTGCTTTGTATTTTGTGATTAGATATCACCTTTTATCCACTGCCTCAGACTTAATCAGTGATTGTAAATTTCAGTGAGATTTGGTGATGAGGTTGGAGAAATGAGGCTGTTGTAAAATATTAACTAAAAGGATAGAAATCTAAACCACTAGAAAATATAATCTATGATATGCCTCTAGGAATTTTCGCCTCATATTCTATGTTCTACTGAAACTTCATTTGGTAAACAAGGTTTCGACAATGATTTCAAATTAATAATTGTGTTCCATTTAACTTTTGCCTCTAAACTTAAACAAAAATAGCCTTGGCAATGTATTGAAATGGAAAAAGAAGTTCCTCATATAAAAAGTAGTTAGATGGAAAAAGAAGCTATTTAATCACCCCTCTCTAGTGCTTCTGTCTGGTTGGATGCACATTATCTTAGTCTTTAATTGAAGATATTGAATTTTTACCACTAGTGACTGCACCATTGCAAAATCCAAGTCCTGGAATTTGCAAAGTCATCAAATACTCAAATATTAGTCTCATTCATTAATCACTGAGGATTCCATTCCCATATGATTGATATTTGAATTGCTTAGTGGTGACCAAATCCATGTCAAACTTTTAATTAAATTCATTTTTTGAATTATCTGAAGTACAAACAAGAAAAGAAAGAATAAAGAGTTTATGGACGCTGTACATTTCTAAATTCCATTTATGTCTGAGTAAATTTGAAGAATTAACTGGGAGGGGGAAACAGTGCACACCATCAAATTAAAACACTTTCCATCTGAGCCTCTTCTAACAGAGGGTGGATCACAGGGCTAGGTTTCTTTTTGCAATCTGTATGGAAATTGTCAGAGAAAATCACTCATAGTCAATGTCTGGCTTGCAAAATCAGGTGAATTAATTAGCATCCTTTACACATTGTCAGTTTCAGATATTAATAAATTAGTGTTGAGTACTTGATAGGACTGTGGACTTCATCACAATCATATAAATATCAAGTGTCTTTTTCTCCCTCACACAGGAAGATGAAGGATCAGAGAATTTTAAGAATGGGACACTAGGCACTTTCTCTTTTTAGAGACATTCCAGGAAAGCTAACTGTAGATTTCCAGTTTTATGGAAATTATAACCCATAAAACATAAAATTAAATCCAAAATTCTATTACATACAATTATATAAGCTGTGATCCTAAAATAACTATTGCTTATCATCATTAACCCATAGATGGAAAATGCTTGGCTCAAATGGGCCCAATCTGTACAAGCTAGAGGGTGCAACAGGTGTTCCTCAGTGTGGTCTTCAGGTCACCTGCCTCAGGGCCAGGCAGGCCTCACCTCAGGCTCAGTAGCCTGTTGGCTATTCAATAAATCTCTAAAACATTCCATTTTACCATGGTTTGAGAAGGCTTTATTTGTAAATCAGAGTGTCTTTGCATGGCTGTAATGCCTTCTGTATTTTTATTTAGATGATTGATAACAAAAGAGGCATGAGAAAGAAGAGCATGTGGAGAGGCATATTTTAGCTCTGAATTAGATAGTTTTTCTATTTGAATTTTTAATGTTCGATGGGCTCTTTCAACTATAGCTTGCCCTTGGGGATTATAAGGGATTCCAGTGGAATGTTTAATTCCTAAAGTATTACAAAGATTTTTAAGCTGGCAGACATGTAAGCAGGAGCATTATCCATTTTAAGTTGATTGGGAATACCCATATAAGCAAAAGCAGCAAACAAATGTAGCATGGCATCCTTATATGCTTCTCCAGAACCAGCAGTGGCAAAAATTACATGTGAGAACATGTCCATGCATACATGGACAAAGGACACTCGTCCAAAAGAAGGAATATGCATCACATCAACTTGCCATAACGAATTAGGCTTAAGCCCCCTAGAATTGACTCCCATAGCCAATGAGGGAATATGAATTACACACTGGGGGCAATCCTGCACTATTTGACTTGCCTCTAGTTAAGGAATAAAGCATTTGTAATGTTTTAGCATTTTGATGATGTATTTCATGACTTTCTTTAGCTTCTAATACAGTGGCTATAACTTTAGTAGCTTTATCTGCTAAGGCATTTCCTGCAGCAAGTGGACCAGGAAGATGACTGTGTCCCCTTATATGTCCAATAAAGTAAGGATGAATTCTATTCCTAATTAGCTGCTATAATCTTTTTAAAAGTACAGCTATATCAGATGAGTTAGATATAGATGAAGTTTCGATATCTGGAAATGTTGTTATATATTTAGAATCTGTAAAGAGATTGAAAGGCTCAGGGGTAATGTAAAAGCATGTATGACTGCCACTAATTCTGTTCTTTGGGCAGAAGTTTCCTTAGTTTGGAGAGTAATAGTTTGGTCTGAGCCTTTTATTACACTTGCTTTGCCATCAGAGGAGCCATTTGTAAATAGGGTCACAACATTTACTAAAGGTTTTTCACTGATATTTTTAGGAAAAATAAATTCATGTTGACAGAAAAAATGTAAAAGTGGGTTATTAGGTAAATGAAAAGTAATCTGTCCAGTAAAATTTTGTAAAGAAATAGCCCATTCATCAGAATTATAAAGCAGAAATTCTAACTGCTGTTTATTATAAGGAATAATTATATTATGAGGGTAACTACCAAACAATTCTTTACTTCTAGCTCTGTCTTTTTGTATTATCATAATGATTAAAGTAGGATAAGAGTTATTAATTCTTTTTGGAGTGGGGAATAAATATATCCACTCTAAAGGTGCGTCTTGCCACAGGCATCCAGCAGGAGTATACGCAGTTTTTAGAACAATTAAATCCCACTTTAAATTATAATCTATTCTGGTAACCCAATGTTCATTAATAGCTTCTACCTCTTTTAATGCTTGAATAGCTTTGTCTGTTAATTGGTGAGGAGATGAAGGATCAGAGTCTCCTTTTAAAATATCAAAGAGGTTTTAATTGATGATTGGATACCTTTAAGATTGATCTAATCCAGTTAGTATCTCCTAATAACTTTTGAAAATCATTTAAGGTGTTAAACTGGTCATGCCTGATTTGGACCTTCTGATTAGTAACAGTGGGAGATTTTATAATCCTACCCAGATAATTAATCAGTGGTTCTGTTTGAATTTTTTCAGGAGCTACTATAAGACTGTATTGATTGAGATTTTTTATTAATGATTGTAAGCATCGATTAAGAACACTGGTGTTGCTGGGCATGGTGGCACACGTTTGTAATCCCAGCATTTGGGAGGCTGAGACCGGAGGATCCGGGTTCACGGCCAGCCTCAGCTACCTAGTGAGGCACTCCACAAAATAGTGAGACCCAGTTTCAAAATAAAGAATAAAAAATAGGGCTGGGGGTGTAGCTCAAAGGTAGAATGGCCCTGAGTTCAATCACCAGTACCACACACACACACACACAAAAAGAACATTGGTATCACTATTGACCAAAAGAATATCATCAATGCAATGAATCATATAAACCTGGGGAAATTTATTTCTAGTAGTTGTAAGAGCCATATCAACATATTTTTGACATAAGGTAGGACTATTTTTCATACCCTGAGGCAACACCTTCCACTGATATCTTTAATAAGGTCTTCGAAAATTTGGTGAGGGGAGACTAAAAGCAAATCGTTTTGTTGTGGAGCCAAAGGAATACTAAAAAAAGCAATCTCGTAAATCAATGACAATAATTTGAGAGTTTTTATCTATAGCAACAGGGGAAGGTAATCCAGATTGTAAAGCCCCCATGGTCTCCATGGTTTTATTAATAGCTCTAAGGTCTTGTAATAGTCTCCATTTACCAGACTTCTTTTTAATAACAAACACTGGGGTATTCCATGGGCTAGTTGAAGGTTCTGTATGGCCTTTTTGTAATTGTTCTTGAACTAATTGCTCTGCTGCAGACCTCTTTTCATCATCAGTGAGGGGCCACTGCTCTACCCATACAGGATCATCTGATTTCTATACTATACGGTCTGCATATACTATAGTGGCCCCTACAAAAAAGGAGGTAAAGAATCTACATCATCATCAGATATTATAACAGTCATATTTGTAAGAATGTCTCTTCCCCATAAAAGGAAGTACATATGGTTGAAAACTTTCCCTGCTTTTTTCCTGTTTTCTTTTCTTTTTTTTTTTTTTTTTTTTTTTTTTTTTTTTTTTTTTTTTTTTTTTGTT
>PVLC010009716.1:0-53106 GCA_004027655.1 Graphiurus murinus | reverse complement strand
GACATTTTAGCAGGTCGTGGTGGCGCACACTTGTAATCCCAGCATTCGGGAGGCTGAGACCGGAGGATCCGGGTTCAAGGCCAGCCTCAGCTACCTGGTGAGGCACTCCGCAACTTAGTGAGACTCGGTTTCAAAATAAAGAATAAAAAATAGGTCTGGGGGTATAGCTCAGAGGTAGAATGCCCCTGAGTTCAATCCCCAGTACCGAAAAAAAAAAAAAAAAAAAAGTGTAGACATTTTAAATTATGCACATAGCTCACAGATATGTGTCATCATGAAAATATTACTACAAACTAAATTCCCTGCCCCTCCTTTCATTTTCAGTCCTGTTACCTCCCCAGGATTAATTACTGTCTGTTTGGGTGGTTGATTGGAATTATCAACAAGCCTCCCGCACACAGGGGTGCATTTGTCTCTGCTTGGGAACAAGAAGTAGAACTAGCGGGTCATGGTTTATGTGCACGTTTAAATTTTAATAGATACTCCCAATTGCCTACAGAAATGGGATCATAAATTGTATTTTCTAATTGATTTCTCTGCAACCATTAATATTAACTCCTACAATTTGTCAATCAGACGGGCAAAAAAAATATATCTTGCATTTCACATTACGAGTGAATTAAAGCCTTCTACATCTTTCATCCTTATTTCTATTAAGTTGTTTCATTTTTATGTAGAGTCATACATCACTGACTGGCAGGAGTGAGCTCTGAGAAACACGTCTTCAGGTGACTCCACCCAAGTGCAGGCGTCCTGGAGTGCAATGAAGGCTATGATGTCACTGGATGGTTGAATCTTAGGGGACCACGGTCGTATGTGTGGTCTGTTGACTGACATGTCATTATACAGTGCGTGGCTGTGTACACATATAAATGCATATATATTCTTTGTAGAGCCCAGAACTCGATCCTTATTTATACATACTTGCATTTTAACTTTGTTTATGGTGCCATTTTGCATAAAATAAGCTTCAAATTCTGCTATAGTATCCTTTTTCCTCTATGACCTGCAAATTGTTGTCTGTTGAGTAGGTTTTCCATAACTCACTTATGAGTATCTTCTCTCATCGCTTTACGGTGAAGGCTAGTTGAGCTTGTTTCAATCTCTTGCTTCTGCCACGTGTAGTGTAGACTAGAGATGTAGACTCTATGTTTTTCTCAGACCCAGTCCCCTTGGTCCACATAACACAAATTCCCATGGATGTTGGTCAGAGATAGGTTTTAATTCAAATTTGAGTTTCTCATAATTATGACTGTGTGCCCACAGATGAGCCCAACCTCTCATGCAGGGGTGCATCTGGCAGTAAGTGTACTTTGCACATGCTCTGTTCCCCACCCCGCCTTCCTCATTTGTTTTGCTTTCCTCTTCCTCCTGAGTTCACCTCAGTCCTCCACTCAGGCCAATCGGACAGGTAACCACACTCAAAAATTCCAATTTGGGAAGTGTGTGCATGGGAGGTGGGGGTAAGTGAAACCAGAATATGAGAAGTCGGTGGAGGCAGGAAAAGGGTTCAGAGGGATTCATTGTACGGTAATTTTTAAATTGATTTGTATCCTTCATGCCATCTAAGTGCTCTGACAGCTACGGAGAGGTACAAACATCTCTGCATGTTGTTAACACAGGACCTTGTTAAACAGGCTGTCTGAGCTGGGCGGGGTGGTGCACACTTGTAATCCCAGTACTTGGGAGGGTGAGACAGGAGGATCCGGGTACGCGGCCAGCCTCAGCTACTTAGTGAGGCCCTGTGCAACTTAGTGAGACCCTGTTTCAAAATAAAGAATAAAAAATAGGACTGGGGGTATAGCTCAGAGGTAGAATGCCCCTGGGTTCAATCCCCAGTACTGCAAAAATAAATAAATAAATAAATAAATAAATAAATAAATAAATAAATAAATAAACAAACAAACAAATGGGCTGTCTGAATCTTGAATTTTCAACTCAGTTCTGGTACTGGGGATTGAACCCAGGGGCATTCTACCTTTTAGCTACACTCCCAGCCTTTTTAATTTTTTATTTTGAAATAAGGTCTCACTAAGTTGCTGGGGCTGGCCTCGAACCTGTGATCACTCTTATCTCAGCCTCCCAAGTACTGGGATTATAGGTATACACCACCACACCTGGCTTCTTGCTGATTTTAATTGGTCTTTGTACACTACAGATACTTTGTTGTTGTTGTTTTAACAAATATTTTTTCTCCAGCTCCATCAATGCAGTAGCTTTCATTGGGAAGCATTTTTAATTTCAGTAGACCAGGTCTGTTTACGTTGTCGACAGCTTCTGGACTCAGTCTTCGTTCAGAGATTCTTGCTCTCACGTTGTAAAAGTTATCTGTACAATACCGCAGCGTAGCTTTTCACTAGTCTTACGTACTTTAGACTGAGGGTGTCTTTCTTCCCTTCTGAATGAGTAGCTGGATCAGCTTCCTTCTCCCGTGCATCCAAGCAGCGCACTGCCTGGAAGTCCTGGTACCTGGTTCTGGGGTGTTTATTGTAGGTCCTGATTGATACGTTTACCGCCTGTGGAGTGGGTACCTGCATCATTTACTTTCCCGTAGTTGATCAAAGAACAAGTAAGAATTATTCCTTCATATGAACTTTAGGATGAACTAAATTCCCAAAGTAAAAAGTACTATTATGATTCCAACTGGACTTGCATTTATTGTCTACATTCTTTTGGAGAGAAATGACCTTTATCAGATTTCCCTTGTTGTTTGTTTTTTTCATGGCATTGGGGATTGAACCCAGAGGTATTCTACCTCTAAGCTACACCCCCAGCCCTATTTTATTTTTATTTTGAAACAGGGTCTCACTAGGTTAATGAAAGTCTATTTGCTGAGGCTGTCCTTGAACCTGTAATCCTCCTGTCTCAGCCTCCCAAGTAACAGGTGTGTGTCACCACGCCTGGCTCTTTGTATTTTTTTTAATGCTGTTTCATAATTTTCTTCTTGCAGATATTTTTGTTAAATTTGCACAATAATTATAACAGTTTTTGTTATAAAAGGAATCTTCTCCATTACCATCCTAGGCAAAAAAAGAAAAGAGAAGAAAAACCAACTTTGTACTTTCTCGTGGATTGAGGTGATTTTTTTAGGAATGTTTCTGATTTTCTAGAATTTTGGATGTTCCAGGCATCTAACACATCAAATGCGAAATAATTTTATTACATTTATAATCTTATTTCCATTTGTAGCACTTTCGCCCACTATCTCTTATTTTATTTCCTGGACTTTGGTTTAACTGAATTATTAAAATCTATGAGGCAATATTAAGTAATAAATTGGGTCTACGTCTAGTTCTTAATTTTAAATGAAAAGGTTTTATTTACACTAGTTGAGATAATATTTGCCATTTCTTCTACATGAATTTCACTCTATCTTGCTTCTATTTAACCAAGAATTTTATCATTGCATTTTAAGTGTCTATCGATGTCAAATTTTTCTCTTTTAATTTATGTCCTGGATGATACAATTCTATTTTTTTTTTTAACACTGACTCATTCTCGGGATAAACCCTTTTTATTCGAGCGTGTTGATCTTTGATTCACTGCCCTATTTAATTTTTATTATTTTATTTGGAAGGGGCATCGATCCATATGTTCTGGCCTTGCTCTTATTCTTTTTTTTTTTTTTAATCAGAGGCTAATTCTAAAGTTTTGCTGACTCCGTGAAATGAATCAGTACTCTCTCCAACTCTCCCATGGCTGAAACAGTCTCTGTCCTTCAGGGACCTGAGGCTGGGGTGCCTTCTGCAGTAAATGGTCAGAACGTGCTTGGGCTCTCCCTGCCAAGGATGGGAAACTGAGTCTGGGTATGGCACAGGTAGAGACTCCAGGTCTCATGGCCAGGAAACTGTAGCTCGGTGCATACCACTGGGGAGGAGAGGTCAGCTCCTCCAAAGCATAGAAAATAAGCCAGGGAGGTGGGGGTGTTCAGGACGGATCAAAGGAGCGGGACTGGATCGGTGCACAGAGTCCAAGCTGCCATGCGGGCTGGCTGGCCTGAGCACTCCCGGGAGAGTCCTGCCTCGATCCCCCGGGTGAAAGGGGCCCGAGGGCCCGCGGTGACCCCTCTCCCCTCTGCCGCAGGTCCCCGCGAACTCGTGGCCGGCCGCGGGCCCCGCCTGCTGGCCTTTCTACCGCTCCTCGGCCGCCTGCGGCACCGGGCACCGAGGTGAGCTCCTCGGCAACCTGTCGTCACTCCCGCGGCAGCAGATGAACGGCTTGACCTCCTTCCTGGACGCCTCCACGGTGTACGGCAGCTCCGCCGCCGCCGAGGAGCAGCTGCGCGACTGGAGCAGCGACGCGGGGATGCTCCGGGTCAACGCGCGGCACCGGGACGCCGGCCGCGCCTACCTGCCCTTCGCGCCGCCGCGCGCGCCCGCCGCCTGTGCGCCCCCGCCCGGCGCCCCGCGCGCCCCCCGCGCGCCCTGCTTCCTGGCGGGAGACGGCCGCGCCAGCGAGGTCCCCGCCCTGGCGGCCCTGCACACGCTGTGGGTGCGCGAGCACAACCGCCTGGCCGCGGCGCTCAAGGCCCTCAACGCGCACTGGAGCGCCGACACCGTCTACCAGGAGGCGCGCAAGGTGGTGGGCGCCCTGCACCAGGTGCGCAGGTCGCCACACTGGGCGTCGGAGCGTCCCCATGGCTTCGGGCAAGGGCACCCCGTGGGTGGCTCAGAGTCGTCCTGGGCTCCAGGCTCCAGGGGAGATCCACTACGGATGCCTGAGGACTCCCCTGAGCTCCTTCCCCCAGCTGTGCAATCCAGCACCCTGCGCCCTGCTGTCTGACCTGTGCACCAACAGCAAGCCCGGCTGCACACGGCAGTAACAGGCCATGCACCCTGCACCGAAACCCTTATGCGTGGCCACTAACTCAATAATCCTAACAACCCTAGAGGTGGCTGGGCTCCCATTACTTGACATAGTATATTTTGGAAACAGTGGCGGCCTCAGTCATTCTGTGTGAGGTTTCTGAATTAGCAGATTACATTCGGAGTTCATGTTAGTTCCCTCGTCATTTTATGACTGTTTTTTAATATTGAATCAGAGGATCTTGAATTGATGGATAGTCCAGACGGTCCTTTATTAGTTGTGTGATGCTAGAAAAGATGCATTATGAAATACAGTTATCACTGAGTTGTCAAGAAGAGCAGGTGAGCAGTTTTACACCAACAGTCACTCTCCTGTGTGTCCACTGCAGGTGGGCACCTGGTGGTCCCCACAGAGTCCATTTGCGGAGGTGACAGTCTCTTACAGAAAGAGAAGCTGAGCCCTGTCCAGATGTGCATAGGTTCCAGGGTGGCTCCGTGGCCTCTGCTGAAATGCAGGCTCGGACACCCTCGGGGCCCAGTGTCTGGGAGTGAGTGATTCATGGGCATCCACAGGACAGCTGGGCCAGCAGCAGGGACTCCAGCATCTTTACCAACAACCAGAGACGTACCTAAGTATCCTAACACCTGAGTACACACAGCAGTGCATATCAGATGCATGTGAGCCCTGGCCACATAGGCATGTGTGTCTGTGTGCTGTGTGTGTATGCTTCTTGTCCCTGCGTGAGCATGTGCTATGTGTACTGTGTATGCTTTCGGTGTCTCTGTGCGTCTGCGTGGTTCTGGAGTTAGAAAAGAAGGTAGGAACTGGATACACAACCTCTAACACTGAGGCTTCCAGTAAGCACTGGAGTTCAGGGTAGCAAGCTGCTTCGCAGAATAGCTGCAGCTTTGTTATTTCTTAAATGGTCTGCTTGCTTTCCTTACTGGCAGGCTGAATGGTAAGCCTGGTGCTCTGGTTTGGAATCCTCCCTACAGGTTTATACTGCATTCAGATACAATCTATTGACCAAAGTGCTTGCCTTATATACTAAATAATTCGGCACTGCTTTTTGGAGCTGAAAGAAGTACTGTTGAACCTCTGAGCAGGATCCTTGTATATAGTTCTCCTGACACCGCAGGTCAATTAGCAAATACAAGACCCTGTGACTGTGCTGTAATTGGCAGAGCGGTGTGGCAAGGGTCAGCCTTCCTTGCAGTCCTCTCAGAAGCTCCGAGTCAGGCACCTGCTCTGGGCCGTCATCTCCCTCTGGCTGCCCCACACTGACCCTGGTGTTCCCTGGGAGATGCAGGGGGCCCGAGCACCATCAGGGCAGCATGCTCTGCGGTTAGCCTTGCAAAGGCACCTCCTCCTGTCCCCAGGATACTGCAACAGAGCCATCCGAGAAGTTCAACGTGAGCTTTCATTGCGGATGAAAACCCCAGAGGCAAATGGCGCCCTGCAATCTCACTCCACGCAGGAACCGCAGGCCGGAGATGCACCTGCCTGAGCTCTCATTCAGACAGCGCCAGGCGCCATCACAGGGTGGGGCAAAAATTAGGACGTAGACGTGTCTGTGACACACACACACACACACACACACACACACACACGTCCCTAGTTCACCTTGAAACCACCAATTGCTACACCACCATTGCATTTCTTTGTCTCTTCTATAGAGAACTAATAATAGTTGTTGGAGACAAGTCAGAAAAAGAAAAAAAAAAAAAAAAAGTGATCTGGGGATCCTGGTCCCTGCTTGGATTTTAACTAACAACACTTGTCCAGAGCACCTGAGGTCCTTGACTCCCATTTCCTTCAACCTGGGGGAGGGCTTAACCAGCAGTGATCCAGGTGTCTACTGCAAATCATATTTACATAGGATCCTATGTAGCCTGTGATATATTCACAAAGCCGCAGATATTTCATGTTCCCACCAAAACCTTACAGGGGAGGATTTTCTGCATGAGAAAGCAGAGGCTTGGAACGGTTTGAGAGATTTCTCAGAGCCGCACAGCTAAGAAGGATGGGGCAGGGTTAGATTGCACACTGATCTAAATCCAGAGCTTCTGGAGCCAAGGTCCGTGGAGGGACTGTGGTTCTGATTTATGTCTTATGTTGAGGGTGGGTGGCTTGCTCTTGGACGGAGTAGGAGGTGAGGGGAGAAGGTAGTTTGCAAGGGAACACTGTCGTGTTTCTGAAGCACAGCAGTAGGTGCCCTCTGCCAGACCACAGGCCCACAGGTCTGCGTATCCTGCCCCACCCGAAGTCCCTGGGATGTTGGAGGTGTGCCCATCAATGCTGCCAGCACCCAGAGTCACCTCGGTATCATGCTACTGCTGCTGCTCCTGGACTGCTCCTGTGGCCCAGGCCATCCTCTGAGGGGCTGCCCGCTGCCAGGCTGCACCCGGGCCCAGGGCTGTTTGGGAAGGGTCTTCCCCATTGCTCTAACCCTCCCCTGGCCCTGGGGCAAGCCCAGGCTTCGCTGCAACCCCCACCCCAGGCGCTCACCCAACTCCCTTCTCGTAGATCATCACCATGAGGGACTACGTGCCCCGGATCCTGGGACCCGAGGCCTTCAGGCAGCACGTGGGTCCTTATGAGGGCTATGACCCCACAGTGAACCCCTCGGTGTCCAATGTCTTCTCCACGGCCGCCTTCCGCTTCGGCCATGCCACAGTCCACCCGCTGGTCAGGCGTCTGGACGCCGACTTCCAGGAGCACGCCGGCCTCCCCCCGCTGCAGCTGCGGGATGCCTTTTTCAGTCCCTGGAGACTCATCCTGGAAGGTAGGTGCCCTTCCCTGCTGGCAGGACACTGCCCGGCCCCGCAGCTGATGCCAGACCTGGTACCAGCAGATCCCAGACCTGGCACCAGCCTCCCTTCCGAGGTGGTTCAGTGGGTTGATGCTATTCAAGTTACCAGTGTTTCTGGGGAAAATAGATTTGTTCAAAGCTTTCTAAAAGGTGAACTGGTCATCATAAAGCCTTCTCTCCCCTTTCTGAAGTTCTTCAGAACTTAGGATAAATTATTCCAGGGCAGAGGACCCTCCACCTGTGCTTGAGGGAATGTTCAAGGAGAAATCTCTTTTACCTTACAAATAATGCCCTGATATCTTTCGGGCTAAGCAAGGCACTTCTCTGGTTAAGGTCCACAGCATGGGCCTCGGTTACCTCGCTGGTAACTGAAATAGCTTTGGAGTGAAGTGTTTTCCGAAGGAAGCATCCTGACTCCCTGGTTATCATCCTTCCCTTCATCTTTCCTTTCTGTTTCTCCCCCCTTGTTCTTCCTATCTGCCTGGAGGATTCTGAACTGTAGATTCTGGTGTCGGGCAGAGCAGAACTGAGAGCGATGTGGCCCACTGCAGGCTCCCTTGTCCCGTTTCAACAAGCTGCTCTCCTGCAGAGCTCGTGCAGAGGCCGAGGGTGTCACCATGTCACCCGGCACAGGCCGAAGCACACTGTGAATTCTGTGTTGCCTTTTGGGGGGCACCATGAGGCCAGTTGGCCCCACAGCAGACGCTGTGGCATGCACCTAGATGCACAGGACATGGAGTGAGTGGCACCTGGGAGTGGCTGCTCTGTCTCCATCAAGGGTGTCTGCTGGGAGACCCCAGACCTGTGGGGTCCACGAGGCCACACCACATTATCATGTTACTGTTCGAGACAGCAGAGTCCAACAATTTTTTTCTTTTAATTGTAAAGTTTCTGCTGGAAAAAAAACCAAAACTTCACTAATGAGGGTCACTTTGCTGGTGCCCTTCAGTTCTGAAGGTTCATCCAGGTTGACCGCATGGTCAGTGCCCGCTCGGTAGTTTAACTACCAAAAAAGGTGGTATCCGAGACATCTCTGGAAAGCTCTGGAATCACAGAAGGTGACCCATGAGCTTACCCAGAGATATTTGGTAAGAATAAATGTACTTTGTGATTCGGAGTCTACCCCGTCTCTCCAGGACAGCACACTCTCGGTGACTTCTGCGTGATTCTTCCAGGTGGTGTGGACCCGGTAGTAAGGGGCCTCCTGGCCCGGCCAGCCAAGCTGCAGGTGCAGGACCAGCTGATGAACGAGGAGCTGACGGAAAGGCTCTTCGTGCTGGCCCACCCCGGCAACCTGGATCTGGCATCGCTGAACCTGCAGAGGGGCCGGGACCACGGCCTGCCAGGTGTGTTGGACCCTCAGACCCCAGGCCCCTGCCTGCCCTGCAGCCACATCTGCAGCTGCTCTTTGAGAGGCAGATCTGAAGTGAAGTCTGTCCACTAACCCACTGCCAGCTTCTCAGCAAGGGCTTTAAGGTTCTCCTTCCTCCTCCCCAAGAGGCCAGTTTCAGCTGCTCGTAGTTGGTAGAAATAAATGGCCAAAGAGGACACCGAGCTGAAGGGTTTAGAACACATGCTCTTGGGGGTCCTGGGGGGCAAATCCATGCCTGCTTTCCCAGAAGCTCCTGGAGGTCAGCTCCCCTGACAGGGGCTTTATCCGTCTCCTCTGTGACATGCTTAGCAGGTGCTCTCCTGGTGTGTCCGTGACACCTGAAGAGGTCCTTGGGGACAAGTCCCACTCTGCTGGGGTGATCCAGCCCCAGAGGTGCAGTGTTGCTCCCCAAAGCACCCTTGGGGGACTCCAGAGCCCCTCTCCCAACACCGCTGAGGGCTGGACTGTCCACAGTGTCTAGGGGAACTCTGGCACCCACACCTTAGCAATCCGATTATCCACTTAGAATCAGCGCCTGCATCCCTTGTCCACGCAGCAGGGAAGGCTGAGCTGTGGACACCTTTGCCCAGCTGCCTTCCTGGGGCTCTGACTCGCGGCCGGGTGCCGCTGATAGCATGTTGTGTCCCAGCCAGTCTACCAGAGCCTTCCTCACAACCTTGTCAGGAAGGACCAGAGCAGCCGCTATGCAGGCTGTGCACCTGCTCTCTGGCCCTTCCAGCCCAAGCAGCATGGCCCATCGCCCAGGACCCTCTCATACATGCATAGTCATGTCTCCTGTTTTGCTTCATCTGAACACGGGATGCACCAGGAGCCCCAGTACATTTCTGTGTATGCATTTACGCAGCACTCTTGCCTAGTGCCTGCAGTGGTGTGGGAGGCACTAGGAGTAAGACAGGATGCCGTCTTAGCAAGACGCCTGCAGGTGGCGGAACAGCAAGGAGTGCTCTGAGGAGCCACAGCCAGTGCTCTGAGTACCTGGGTGCAGAGCATGCAGTGACGAAGTTCACAGCACCCGGAGGGAGGGAGGAGGCAGAGCTGAACTAAGACGAGGCCCATGAGCTGGAGGCTGTGAGGGGAACCTGGGGAGGACTCAAGGAGAGAGAAAACGTGTCCAGCAGAGCCAGAGCACGGGATAGAGGACTTGGGGAGAGAGAGGGCAGCTCCGGGCGCTTGACCAGTGGGTGGGAGGAGGTCAGGGAGAGAAGCCGGAAGCCACCAGGCCAGCACAGGGCTTCGCCTTGCATGCTGAGATTACCCTGCAGCGATGGAGAGGTGATTAAAGATCTTCAAGGAAAGACCTAATCGGCCCAAGGAATGAAGATGCACGTGTGCGCGAGAGCGAGAACGCGAGAGCGGGAACACGAACGCGCTCAAGAACGAGAACGCAAACGCGCGAGAACGCGCACGCTGGTGTTCTCTGTTGCCCTGAAAGTTCTTACGGAACACCAGCTCTGCGGAGGTCAAGGACCTGTCTGGGCAGCTCTGGACAGAGAACCGAGCATGGCGATACCATGAGACCCTTAGATGTGGCAGACCCTGGCCCGTCTATGAACAGCCCTCAGTGGGTCCCTGAGCCCGTGCTGGGGCAGTCCAGCGCGCTGGACTCTGCAGGGCACAGTGACACGGGGCAGTGGCATGATCTCTCTAGCTGGGAGGACAGACGGCTCCGCAGGGCGGCGATCTCAGTACCAGTGGAAGGGCAGTGGACACGTAAGTCTCTGTAGAAAACAGCCCGCCCTCTTCTTTGTGTAGGGTACAATGAATGGAGAGAGTTCTGTGGTTTGCCCCGACTGGAGACCGCCGCTGACCTGCACGGGGCCATCGCCAACAGGAGCATTGTGGACAAGATAATGGACCTGTACAAGCACCCGGACAACATCGACGTCTGGCTGGGCGGCTTAGCCGAGAACTTTCTGCCCGGGGCCCGGACGGGTCCTCTGTTTGCGTGCATCATTGGGAGGCAGATGAAGGCCCTGAGGGATGGGGACAGGTAGGTGCCCTGGAGAGCCTCTTGGTGCCTTACAGAGATGGCGCTGCTCAGCACTGCTTCTATGTGAAGCAGCCAAATGTGGGTTCAAAGGAGGCTGCATCCTTCAGCGCATCTGTGACCCTGGGAGGAGACCTGTCATCATAGCCTCCCCAGCTGGAAAGTGGGGTCAGTGCTAAACCAAAGGAGCTCAAGGCAAAATAGCAGATTCTCAGCGGTCAAAGGGAGAACCATGGCTGCTTTCCCATATTTCCAATCACACAAACAAGCTGGCATCTAACAAAAATCAAATTGTATTTCATTCTCCGACAATGTCCGCTGCACCTGGAGAGGTGGCGCTGACCGAGATGCCCAGGCCTGTACCCTGTGCCTCAGCAACTTGCAGCTGAGCGGCCTCCACTCGCTCCAGCCTCCAGCCCCGCGCAGCTCCTGTCACAGCTGGGAGCTGAGGGTGTGCAACCTTCCCTCCATGGCAGCCCAGGACCCTGAGCCTACACAGCCAGAGGGAGCCAGAAAAGCAGGCTGCTCCTCCCCACACCTCACCCTCCGACCCCAGATGCCCCACTAGGACAAATGCACGTGACAAATGAAAGTTCAGAAACAACACCAAAAAGGCAACAAAAAAAATATTTCCTTTCTTTCTAAAAACATTCCCCACTTATGCATTTCTCTCTCTCTCTCTCTCTCTCTCTCTCTCACACACACACACACACACACACACACACACACACACACACTGCGCCTAAGTCAGATTTTTTCCAAGCATATTTTTGTTCTTTCTTAGGAAGGAAACAGCCAAACCCTGAGGATCTCCCACCTCTGCTCCTAATACAGATTTTGCCATTAATTTCCAAAATGCAACATTTCAAATGGTTGAGAACCTGTGGGGAAAAAAATAACCAGGAGAATTCATCTTCCCTAAAAACTGTATCTTCAGGGAATGTGTGTGGTTTGAAGTATTCTGGGGCAGGGGAAGCCACTACCTTGGGAAGTGGCCTAAGTCCTTGGCTGGTGTGGGTGACACCCACCTTGACACTGCCTGTGGGTGCACAGGGGCCAGGTGATAATGTGATTCTGTCCTGAGTATTCAGAACCAAATGTCTCCACAGTGCAAAAATCTGACCTACCAGTTCTTGTGGGATGAGACCTCTTTCTAACATATAAGGGAATTTGTTCTCACATGGGAAGGGAATCAAACTTCATATGATAGGAAGAAAAAAAAAGCACGTGGCACTCGGATCAGAACTCTTGGGCCTTTGTCAGTGCCATTAATACTCCCAAAGAACACTGAGACTTCATTTTCTAGTGTCCCTCTTTCTGTGACTAACCGTGGTCTGGAGGTGGGGATCGGAGGCAGTGCTTGGACTTTAGAGTAGACAGTGGACATTTCTTTCTTTTTTTTTTTTTGCGGTACTGGGGATTGAACTCAGGGGCATTCTACCTCCGAGCTACACCCCCAGCCCTATTTTTTATTCTATATTTTGAAACAGGGTCTCACTAAGTTGCGTGATGCCTCACTAGGTAGCTGAGGCTGGCCGCGAACCCAGATCCTCCGGTCTCAGCCTCCCAAATGCTGGGATTACAAGCGTGCGCCACCACGCCCAGTGACAGTGGACATTTCTAAAGGATGAATCCGCTGTGGCTATACATGTCTTTGCAGCAGGACTCACCCCAGGCTCACTCTGTGCAGCAAGGCAGTTTGGTGGAGCAACCTTGAAGAAAGGCTTGAAGAACTTTGTGCCTCTCTCGCTGCTCCTGCAGACAGACAGCTCTCCCTGACCTCACTCCTGGGCCTGCCCAGCCTCAGGACCGTGGTCACCTTCTGCAGGGCCTCCCTGCAGTGTGTTTAGTGGGAGAGGAGACAGAAGTGAACATAGAGAGTCCACACTCCTGCTCACACTCGCCCTCCTGTGCAGGTTCTGGTGGGAGAACAGCCCGGTCTTCACCGACGCCCAGATGCGGGAGCTGGCAAAGCACTCTCTGTCGCGGGTGGTCTGTGACAACACTGGCCTCACCAGAGTGCCTGCTGACGCCTTCCTCGTCGGAAAATTCCCCCAGGACTTTGAGTCCTGTGAGAACATCCCTGGAATGGACCTGGAAGCGTGGAGAGAGACCTTCCAGCCAGGTGACGCCACGCCCCTTAGATCATAGCACGCACATAGGCTGAGTCAAAGAAGCCAACTTCTCAGAGAAGGGGGCCTTAGGTCCATGCTTTTGAGAAAACAGCATGGGCACTGAGACTGCCTCCTCAGTGGTCTGGCTGCCTCCCCCTCAAGAGGAAGGGATTCAGGAAGGTCTGGAGAAAGCCGATGCACCTGGGTGCTACCCACAGCCAGACACTGTGTGGTGTCTTGCTGTGTGGGTGGCTGTGACTGTGTAAGCACAGCTGCTCAGCCGCAGCTCCCATGACACCAAGACCCTGATCTCTGTCCCCCATCTGTGAGGTATTAGGGCATGCAGCACCTGCTGGGGTCCAGCAGCAGCCAGCGAGCTGCGACCAGCACAAGTGCATGCAGGACTAACCCAGGCCTCGAAGGCACAGTGCCTCACTCGAAGCAGAGGATGAGATGGCACGCTTTTTTTTTTTTTTTCTTGCGGTACTGGGAATTGAACTGAGGGGCATTCTACCTCCAAGCTACACCCCCAGCCCTATTTTTTTATTCTTTATTTTGAAACCGAGTCTCACTAAGTTCCGGAGTGCCTCACTAGGTAGCTGAGGCTGGCCGCGAACCCGGATCCTCTGGTCTCAGCCTCCCGAATGCTGGGATTACAAGCGTGCGCCACCACGCCCGGCTGATGGCACGCTTTTAAAAGCAATGGTGACCAAAGTTTGGCTACATAAAAAATAAAAAATAAAAAAATAAAAAAAAAAACATAAGACCAATCAGGGGCCTCAAGGAGACCAGAGACTTAGTTTAGCAAAGCAGCTGTTCTGGCCTTGGGTTTTTGTTGTACACATGCTCAAGGCACAGATTGAGTATATCACTTCTCCACCAGCATGAAATATTTACTCATCTGCTATCATGTACAAGCCCAGCTCTGGTCATACAAGACCCGACTCCAAGCAGAGCTGACAAATCAGTTACTAATGCCTCTTATGTGAGGCAGTCACGCCTCCACGCACGCTTGTAGAAGTACAGAGAGAGAGAGAAAGAGACATGCACACACACAAACATACCTTTTTAACATGTCCAACCTAGACAGGGAAATGGACAGCAGATGCCCCAAAGTCTCCATCTCCAAATAGTCATGTTCTGAGGTTCTGGAGCTGGGACCTAAAACCTCTGAATTGGGTGCAGTTCATCCCATATTGGGTGTTGGTCTGCAGTTTTCCTCTCTTGCTCAGTCTGACCACATTTTGACCTTCAACACTGCATAGATGACAAGTGTGGCTTCCCGGACAAGGTGGACGGTGGGGACTTTGTGCACTGTGAGGAGTCTGGAAAGCGCGTGCTGGTGTATTCCTGTCGCCACGGATACGAGCTCCAGGGCCAGAAGCAGGTCACCTGCACCCAGGACGGCTGGGACCCCCAGCCCCCCGTCTGTAAAGGTCAGTGGTGCCACAGGGTCTTTGGTTAATTAAGAAACTGTCAGAGGACATCTGCTCCTTTGCCAAAAGGTGCTTCTGAGCACGGGTGTCTTCCAGGAGCTGGTGTAGTGAGGAAGGAGTTGCCCTTCATGGACCACTTCCCAAGCTGAAACCAAGACGATCATACCAAATTGCCACCAACAGGGTGACAGGCGAGGAAAGGGATGGGGGGAAGGAGTCAGATAGCTGTAGATGGTCACGCAGAGAAACCAGAGAGCAGATTCCCAAATGCAACACCAGAGAACTAGACCCAGCACCATCGCCAGTGGGAAGCTCACTCCCCAGCCCAGGTCCTCCTCCACCTCCTCCTCCACCTCCTCCTCCTTCTCCTCCTCCTCCTCCTCCTCCTCCACCTCCTCCTCCTCCTTTTCTTCCTCCTCAGTCTTCCTCACAGTGAGGTATGCAGTGTCACCTTCCATGCATGAGAGCTAAATGGGGATGTCCACTCAGTAAGGACGGCCATGTACAAGAGCCCAAGTCCTCAGGTCCGCAAAGCCCTGAGCTCTCATCCCCAAGGGCTGAGACTCGTTGTCTGTGTTGGGATGGCCAGTGTCCCCTACCTAACTCATAAGTGCCCAGCCTCGTGGCTGTGCCGCAGGAAGCAGGCAATGAGGTGAGGATGGAAGCACCAGCTCAGGCTCCCACGGTCCTTGGGAAGGCAGCCGGCTGCTCAAAGAGACTGTCTCAGTGGAGGAGGCTGGCCTCGGACACGGAGCCCTGTGCAGGCTGCTGGCCACGAGCTGCATTCGCAGAGAACAGGAAGGAATCGATGAAGTCATGCAAGAATTTGGCTGGTTTGCAAGCAGACAAAAACAAAATCCAAATTTGGGGTTTTACATCGTTTGGTGTGGGAGGATGAGAAAGTTTTGGAGGTGATGGTGTCCATGCGGGTGTGCTTAGTGCCATTGGGCTGCGTCCTGAGCAATGGCTGCGGCAGTAAATTGTGTTATGTCTCCTGTACCACAACAAATATTTATTTCTATTTTGGAATTCCAAAATGCTTTGCCCTTGGAGGGTCTTGATGCCCACTTGCTTCTAGACCTGGAGTAGTCAGAGGGACTGAGGCAGCTTCACCGAAGCACCTGCCAAGGTCAGGTCAAGGAGCAGCCATCCCAGGTACAGCCAGTGGATACCTGCAGACCGAAAGCCCGGGGCAAGAAGCCAAGAACTGAGGCGGGGTTGGGAAGGACGTCTGGGCCAGCCGCTGAGAACGCGCAGGGCTCCTGCAGATGACTGGGAACAGATGAGCAGCCTATGGGGTGGGGAGCTCACGCCAGAAAAGAGCTGCCTGGACGAGGTCCCAAGTTGCAACCACTAGAACAATGCACACCCATGAATGGCAATAATGGCAATGGACCAGGGAAGCTACGAGCAGTCACACAGTGCCCAGAGAACCAGGACGGGGAGTTGCTCCCAGAGACCACCAGCAGGACTCGCCCCAGCTTCTGGAGCCGCCGTGAGGGACCGCTGCATCCCTCTGTTCATCACCCTCTGAGGCTGGTCCTCAGGAGCAAAGTGTGAGTTCCAGACCTGTGAGTTGCCTGTGATGTTTTGGCTCAGTTCCTGCACAAAGCTGTAAAGCGCACACTGCCCGGATCCCTGGTCTCCCACGCTGACAGAGTCAAGAGAAGCACTTTGGGGCCCCACGCCTGCCTGTTCTGCCTCTAGCCAGCCTGCATGCTGTGCCCTTCCCTTGCCCATCTTGCTGCTTTTTCAGACCAAACCCCTGGACGTTTTGCATATGCATCTTGCCTACTTGCTTAGGTATTTATGCCTACAAGGCTCTATTCACAGGGCTCTGTGAATAACAGATAGAAACCAAGAATCCGCCTAGGCAAAGAGGAATTCCAGGCATCCTGCAGGCCCCTTGGGCTGACTGACTAGCACACCAGGTGGCGCTGCCTCCAGTCCACATAACTTGGCTGTCTGAGCTCCTAGATACAGTGCGTCCATACTGCCTCCTTTGGACGCTGGTGAGTGTCATCAAAACCATTCCTCTCTTCCTGGAATCTCTCCACTCCTCTCCCATCTGTTTCTCCCTCCAAGAATTAACTGCTCCCTGAAGTTAAAATGGGCTGCTTGTCAGGCACGGTGGCAGGCAGTCCTCAGGACTCACAGCTCCATTCCTGAACCAGTCTGGGTGCTCTTGGCCCCGGTGACCAGCCCGACGGCTTCCCCCTCCCTGGCACAGTGACGGAGGCTCAGTGCCCTTCAGCTGGGCCAGCCCAGTCCTTACTGACTCTGCCTCCCCAGATGACTTAGCTTCCGTGCGCCTCCGAGGCTCCAAAGATACAATGAGGACTGCAGCAGGATCAAATCGTTGGTTGTCCAGTTAGACCAGCCAGCGAGTGCAGCGTGGAGACCAGACTCCTACTGCTCTTGATGTAGTGAGTGCTTCAAGGCCAGCGGTCTAAACTATAGTGCCTCCACGCCGTGAACCACCATGGAGAACAAGCCAACAGAGGCCTGCCGGCTCGAGACCTCAGCCCTGTGCATCACTAAGTAAAAGTGCAAGTTACGGAGAAATCCATACAATGAGACTCCATTTCGTTTAAGCAGTAAAACATAGGTAATGTGTAT
This sequence comes from Graphiurus murinus, assembly GCA_004027655.1. Lineage (NCBI taxonomy): Eukaryota > Metazoa > Chordata > Mammalia > Rodentia > Gliridae > Graphiurus > Graphiurus murinus. The sequence continues at coordinate 35,939 of PVLC010009716.1, read as the reverse complement.
CATATTTATCAATGCCTTCATGAGAATACAGAAAGCCATAGCACACCTAAGAGCTTGCTGATATTGCTTACCTCAGCAGAGTGAAATGGGAAGACAGAAGGAAGAGAGATTATCAATCTGTATTTATGCAACTCTATGGTTTTTTCTTTTATTGTATTTATAATTAAAATGTAATATTCTTCAAGTAAACAAATTACAGAGGGCCCGAGAAGGGAAAGCCCATGGTATAAACACATTTTTATGTATGCCAGCATTTTCACCACTTCTTTTCCTATCCTAGAAGTATCTAAATCAAGAATTACAAGAAGAAATAGACTCTTCAATGGATGATAGAGGGATTCTTCACTTTGGGGATAAATTGCCATGAACGTGTCAGGCAGATCCTCAACCAAACTGCTTATCCATGTCCTTGGCTACAGGAAGGAGACCCACACACCTAACTGAATATCTAGCATAGAAAATCAAATTCTCAAATTCTCAAATTCTCCTTATCCACTAAAATCCACCCACATACAGATCCAGTAGGAAAACCCAGCAAAGCTATTGTAGAAGTCTCATTTGAGTGCTGTAAATTGGATTCCCAGCAGATGAAGACTACCAGCCTGTGGCTTTTTATACTAGCGATTGTCAAGAAGTTGAGCAAAAAAAATGAACGAGTGTTTGTGTCTGCAATGAAAAGATTTGCGATCAGTACAAGTTTGCCTGGATCAGTACAAATGTCCAACTCCACCTCCATGCAGGTGTTTGTGTGGCGACTGGGGCACTGTAGTCTGCTGTTCTTCTTGAAAGACAGGCAAACCTGTTTGCTCCAGGAGTCTGCCATACTGCTGGCCTGGGTGCTGCTGATGCTTCTTTTGTGAGGATCTCTGTTATCCAAGTAGGGGGGATTTGTCACATGCCTTGGTGTTGGTCCTTGGCAGCTAGGCCTATAGAACGCATTAGAATTTTATGACTAAATTGGGTCCCCAGATAGATGTATTCAGGTCCCAACCCTCATACCTCAGCATGTAGTCTGATTTTAGAATAAGATCTTTGCAGATGCATGAGATTAAAATGAAGTCCTTGGTGGGGGGGGGGGCTGGTCCTTGCATCATGTTTGTGAGAGATGAAGAGAGACACAAATCAGGTAGCTGTGCCAAGACTGAGGGTCCCGCGATGCATCTACAAGTCAAGGAACAGCAAAAGCGGCAGCAGCCTGCCGAAGCCAGGAGAGGCGAGGAAAGACCCTTCCCTGGAGCCTTCAGAGAGTTGGCTTAATGTCCAACTCCTGGCCTCCAAACTGAGAGGAAACACATGTCTGGTTTTAAGCCTTCTGTTCATGGCGATTTGTCATAGCAGCCACAGGAAACTCATATGCAGGATAAGTCGGAGCTTGGGGGAGGGGCAGTGTAGAGGAGATGGCATCTATTTGCCAGTCATTACCTCCTTGTATGCACGGTGCCCTCGATTTGGTGTGAACTGAGGAGGACCCATCTGGTCTGGTGAACTGAATCAGTGCTGGCTGCAGAGATGGCACACATCTGGCAGGAAGGGCACGTGTGGCCCTCCTGGCCAGTGATCACCCTTGGAGCTGCCTTGTGAGGGATGTAGGGTGTTCCAGTGGGAGAGACAGACAGCAGGAGGCTGGGCAGAGGGGTCGATGTGAGCAGGGCAGTAGGGACATGTTTGGACCTCGATCTGTGGGCCTCAGGCAACAGAGTGGTGCTGGAGCTTTGTCAAAAGAGCATCACACACTCTCCCTGCAGGAGCGCAGGGAGCGGGAACTGGCCCCAGGAAGCAGGTGGCTTCCCTGCGATTCTGGCCAGGGGCGGACCAGGGCATGGGGCTGGCCTCCTGGGGAGGAACAGTGGCGGCCCCTGCTGCTGCCCCTGAGCTGCTTGTCTTTGCAGATGTTAACGAGTGTGCAGACCCTATGCACCCGCCCTGCCACCCCTCTGCACGGTGCAGGAACACCAAGGGCAGCTTCCAGTGTGTGTGCACAGACCCCTACGTGCTGGGCGAGGACCACAGGACCTGTGTAGGTGAGTGTGTCCCCTCTGCATGCCTTTGGTAGTTTGGGGAAAACTAGAAAAAAGTGTGTTCCGGGTGGTCAAGTGTCAGTTATATCTCGGTGGTTGGGGAGGGCTTTGGGGTGGGCAGGCTGGGGCAGCTGGCTGTCTGCACACCCGGCTCCCTCTCCCATCCACGTAGCTCCGCTCTACCCTGGGCTCAGGAGTGCCCTTCCTGCTCTCTCCAGCTGCTGTGGCTTCTCCGTGGTGGTCTCCATCTCCTGGCTCCTGAGCCTCCTCTCGGCCTTCTCTCTCCAACTTGCTGTTTCATCAGCCTCTGCGTTTAATCACATGGTTTATCTATCTGAAAATGGATCCTCTCTTTATTTGAAACCAGACCATGCTTGGTCACAGCAAACTATAGAATATGGAAGCCTCTTGTACTGAGATTTCTAGTGAAACATCTGAAACACCATTCAGATGCAAATTGGCTGTGTAGCCAGGTGAGAACTCTGCAAGCATTTAGGGGATGAAGCAGGAGCTGCCTCCTGCAGTTGACTGTCATAAACCCAAGAAGGCTGATTCAGAACCTACTGAGGAGAACTACACAGGCCATTTCAGTCAACACCCTAATTTCCCAGTCAGTCCCACACCGGAAATACTTGCTCTATTTTTTATAACATCTTTTCACCGTGTGAGATGGTTCTAAGGAGTCCCACCCCCAGGTATGGTGAGGAGGACACAAAAACTGCTGCCGCTGTTTTCCAGCTAAAGGATCCCCTCTGCCTGTCCCCAACATGTGGTTCAGGACTGGTTGACAGAGGGTCTCCCTGAATGCTAAATACTGAAACCAGAAAAAGATTCGGCAAGAAGTTAGGATTTCTTCATCCATCCCTGTATTTAACAAAGAACGACAGGTGTCCGAGACCCGTGCTAGGCAGATGACAGACAAGACCCTTGTGTTCATGGAACTGAAGGACTCGGGTGGGACTGAGACAGGTCTGCAAATCAGGCCGGGCGTGACAGACAGCGTGCAGGTGCTGAACCCTCCACAGGGGAGCCCCCAGCCTGGGGGGCTGGTGAGGAAGGGTGAGCAGGGGTGCAGGCAGTGGGAGTGGGGACCTCCACAGTCAGGTGAGCTCTGTGTCACCAATGCTGTGGGGTCAGCCTGCTGGACAGTGGGGACCACTGAGTCCCGGCTCGAGGATATGGGCCTCACAGCCTAGGGAGGTTCTGGGTGCGTGGGTACCCATGTAGACGGGCCCTAGGGAGAGGAGCAGGTTGGGGACAGGCATGGGGCATTCTGTCTCAACAGTTTTCATTTGAGGGCCTACCAAACATGAAGACAGGGTGGTAACGGCCAGAGACAAACAGCACCGGCCAGCAGGAGAGAATGAGACCCTGGGATGAGGTCCAGCACAGAGAGAACAGGCTGGGCAGAGCTCTGGGGCGCCTGGAGGGAGGGCAGAGGAGTCACAGAAGGAAACCCAGAGGGTCCCCTGGACAGACAGGGGGGCCCTGCAGGCCCTGGACTGAGCACAGGCCTGCAGCAGCCCTGGAGGGTCCAGAGAGGGGTCCTCCAGGCTGGGCTGGGCTCAGGAAGGTGAGGGGAGGGCAGGGTGAGCTCTGGACCAAGAGCCCCTGGGCTTCCCCAGTCCTGCCACCTGCCCTCTTGGCAGCCACCTCCACGCAGCTACCAGCTGCACTTGTGGAAGTGGGCTAAGTGTAGGGTTTTGTTGTTGTACTGGAGGTTGAAACCAGGGGCATTCTACCTCCAAGCTACACCCTCAGCCCTATTTTATATTCTTTATTTGGAAACAGGGAAACAGGGTCTCACTAAGTTGTGGAGTTGTGGAGGGCCTCACTAAGTAGCTGAGGCTGGCCACAAACCTGGGATCCTCCTGTGTCAGCCTCCCAAGTACTGGGATGACAAGCATGCGCCACCACGCCCTGCTTGTTTTGTTTTTGAAACAGGGTCTCACTAAGTTGTGAAGGCTGACCTAGAACCTGAGATCCCCCTGTTTCATTCTCCCAACTACTGGGATTACAAACAGTTTTTAACAGTTCAGCATGAGAAAGAGAGTCCCCCCTGCTGAGCTAGCGGAGGCAAGCCCATTTCCCCCCGGTGTGTGCTCCTGCACTCTTGCCCTCTCTTGCTCACCAGCAGAGCCCCTTGGCCCCTTCCTTCACGAGGCTCCTCGGGCACTGGTTTCTTTCATACTTGCCAAGAGCATTGCACGTTTGAAAGCTGGTTTGCATCTCCCGGGTTTCTGCTTGGCCACTAACCATGCCTGGGAGCCGGGAATTCGCAGATCAACAGCAGGGCCAGTAACAAGTCTGAGATCAGAGGGACTTGGAGATCAGAGCCGGGCTGGCCCCAGACAACAGCCCCTCGCAGGAGCACAGAGGGTCTCCTCCACCCCACGTGTTAGGCCAAGGGCTGGACTCCCACAGCCGCCGTCTGTGCCCTTGGCCAATTGGCTCTCTGCTGTCTGATTCCTGCCAGGCTCCTTAGTTTTTCTCTGCTATCTGGTCCCAGAGTCCGCCAGGGGCTCTAGCTCGGCAAAGACTCAGCCCTCCCTGGACTGCAGCTTAGCCTTCACCTTGCTTCTGCAGAAACCAGAGAGGCAAGGCCAGGGCAGGCCACTGCACTCTTGAGCCACTTTCCCGCCCCCACCCGAGTCCCTATTCCAGGCCGGGCTCTCTGGGGTATCCAGCACCTTCCTTCTGGCTGCAGTGCTGATGGCCATGAAACCCAAGCCTCCGAGGGTCAGCCTGCCCCGCCCCGCTGCTCCCCACCCCTCATGCCCAGGCCTGAACCGACCGTCTGTGTGGCTGGTCTGGGCAGATGCCCTCCACCATTGTGCAGTGAGCCAGAGTCAGGGACCCCATGGCAGCCCAGGCTGCTGCACTGACCGCCTCCTTCTATGCCCAGACTCCGGCAGGCTCCCGCGGGCGTCCTGGGTGTCCATTGTGCTGGGTGCACTGCTGGTTGGCGGCTTGGCAGGTCTCACCTGGACAGTGATTTGCAGATGGTGAGTGAGTCCCAAACCCTTGCGCTGATCTTTAGACTTGGGGCAGTTTCTTCTCTGGACAAACCTACCTTGTTATTCTGAAGCCAGTTGTAGATTATTAATACCCCAGGTGCACTGATCTCAGAGATAGTCTGTACAACGCAGTAAGCTTCCTGGTGCCTCAGGAGGTGGAATTCTGGGCCTTGGGTAGTGTCCGACTTCTGTGGACGGAGATTCAGCCACACTGAATACCTGGGTAAAGCGGAATGCAGCATGGAAATGCTGTCTTGTTCGGACTGAAGTTCCTTGTGAAGGCTTCTCAGAGAAAGGGGGCATTGTCAAGGGAAACCTTCCTCTCCGGCGGTGCAACGGCAGTAACTAGATGTGCGCTTATCCACAGGACACATTTGGGTACCAAATCCACACTGCCAATCACCCAGCGAGATGCAAAAGTGACCACCCAGCTGGGATGCAGACAATGCCAGAAGGCAGGAGTCTCAGAGCACCGGACCGCAGCTCCGGACATGGGGCAGGTGAGTCCACTTTGATCTCGTTTAGGTTGATGACGTGCCAATCAGTCCTCGCCAGGGCCCAGGACTCGAATGCAAACGTCCTGCTGTTCTTGCAACTGAGCAGACATCCTTTGTGCCATTTAATAGATGGCCCCTGCCCACTTTGCACCATCCTGCACATGTGGTCTTGTACAAACTGTGTTTCCAAAAGAACGGTGTTTTGTCAGAGTTGAACCTCTTTTTAAAAAGTACAGACAAATTAAAATCAGTAAACTGGAGTGAAAGGTATGAAAATAGCTTTCATTTGTACAAAACAGTTTCCAAACCAAGGGCTAACTCTCCAGCATCTGCTTCTGAGAGCAAATTAACTAGATGCTGAAGAAAATGTTGATTTTTAAATTTGCTTTCTGCTAGGTCTGGTGGTGCCCACCTGCAATTGTAACCCCAGTACTTGGGAGGCTGAGACAAGAGGATCACAGTTTTGAGACCAGTTTCAGCAAAATAGCCAGACTCTCAGCAACCTAACAAGACCCTATTTCAAAACAACAACAACAACAAAAAAAAAAAAAAAAAAAAAATTAAAGAGCTGGGGGGGTGTATCTCAGAGGAGGAATGCTTCTGCGTTTGATCCCCCAGTACCAATAAATAAAGTTGCTTTCTAAGATAGAATAACTATATAATCTGTTTGGAAAATAAGACATCTACGTTTGCTTTTTCTCTCTTCACCTTGTGGGTCAGTCCAAGAGTTGTGTTTAACAGTCACTTGTGAAGTCTGACTTTTGAGTTTATAGAGGCAGAGGAAGCAGTGGTCTCCAGGGGTGGGCTGGGTGGGTCACAGGAGACGTGGATCAGAGCTCACAGGTTCCCTCAGACAGGAGGAGCAAGTTCACCTGCTCTCTGGCCCAGAATATGGCTGGACTTAATCGTAAGTTGTGTATTTCAAAGTTGCTAAAGAAATGACTTTCAAATGTTCTCACTACAGAAAACTAAGTATGTGAGGTATTGGATATACGTTGATTAGCTTGACATAATCATTCCATAATGTAAACATATATCCACACATCAGGTTTTACACCCAAATATATACAATTATTTGTCAATTAAATTTTAAATTTAAAAGCATCACTTATACACCCCAGGGGCCTATCTGGAATGACTGCCTCCCTCTGTATGTGCGGAGTGAGGCAGAGCTGAGACACCCTGTCCCTTAGGTGAGCAGAAGGGTCCACACCTACCCAGGGTGGGGACCTCACCTGAAGTTATGGCTTTGCCAAGATGGCGACACAGGCCCATAGCCACTGCACCTGACAGCGTGGCTGGCAACCGGGGCGGAGGCGGCTGTCAGGTGTTCCTGCAGGGACTCTGCTCATGCACCTCTCTTCCGCAGGAGCCTGCCTCTGGGTCCCAGATCCCTCTCTGCAAGTAGCAACTCTTGCTGCATTTGGAGTTCCTGCAAACACCTGTGCATCTTGGAGTCAGAAGCTCCCCCACCAGCATGATGAGGAAGAAGGACGGTTGATCTCCTCACTGGCCCTTGGATACCTTGACTCCTACTTCAGGCGTCTCAGCCTCCTGCAAAGCCGAAGCGTGTGCTTCTACCCAAGCGAAGTCAGACGTGATTGTTAGCTCTGAGCTTCACAGGAGAGGAGCTGCCGGAGGCTCCACAATGGCCTGATTAGGGTGAACCGGCCCAGATTCTGGGTACTTCAAAACAGTTCTGCTTTTCAAAATCACCACTAAGACTATTTCCAAATAACAGCAAATCTAGTATTTTATTCTAGTTCCTATAAAGCACAGATGAATAAATGTTACCACCTTACATTTGTCTGGCCCTGTTTTGTAAATATTGTCTGATTTCTTCCTCCTGGAGAGTTCACACTAAACTGCATTTACATAGTATGCATATTTATAAGCCTTAGGAACATTATTTGTGGCATAATCATCTCGGTTTTTTTCAGTAACACTGAAATTGTTCTCCAACTTTCATTTTCCCTTTCTCCTGCCACTCTGTGTGGGCCGCTTTCCACGGCTGTAACAGTCACTCAGCTCACCGTGCGGGAGGTCACGGTCCATCCTCATGGCCCCATTGCATTGGGCCTGTGGTGAGAAAGCCATCATGGCAGGAGCACACGCTAGCAGAGCTGCTAGCCCTACAGCTGGAACATAGAAGAGAAGAAGAAGGGACCAGGACCCGCCATCCCCATTAAAGACACGCCCCAGGGACCTAAGCTTCCTCCCTAGCCTTTAACACACGGACCTTTGGGGACATAGAAGAACCAATGGCAGCACATTTCTTTCCCCCCAAACCGCCTACCCACTGGCTGGCTCCTCCCCGAGTCCCAGTGCAGCCAGCCACTCTGTCTGCACCTGCCTAGTCCTCTGCCTCTCGGCTTCTCTCCCCTTCTGGGAACTGAACTCCTGTGTGCCCAGGGAGAGGAGGACGGTGACGTGATTCTGGGGGAAAGTGAGAGCCGGCTCATCCTCTGGGGACTCGGGCCTCTGACCTCCCCTCACCTGTCCACTTTGGGGCAACACACGCCTGTCATCCTTTGCAGAGGGACTGCCCTCCCCCACTCAACTTTGGGCTGCCTTTAGTAGTGGTGTTATCATTATTATTATTAGCAGCATCAGATTTAGCTTAGTAGCCTGTTTAGCATAAATGGCCTGTGGGCGCTGTATCTGATGAGTAAGAGAGACTTAAGATGCTTTGATTTGAGATATTCCTGGGGTGCATTTTTTGTTGTTGTTGTTCTTAATTGAGGACTCAGAGGATTGCCACCAGGTGTAACTCCAGGCACTCCTTGCCCCAGGAAACATCCGCCCTCTTCCTGCAGTCCAGCAAGCACAGAGGGACGCGTTGCCCAGGGCTGTGTTGAGCTGAGAGAGTCTAGGAACAGCGCGGGGGAAGCCCAGCGCCTTCGCTCCCCAGCTGGTCCTGGGACTGTGCCTGGCTCAGAGTGAACACGCCGAGGCTCGTGAGTGGCCGGCCATGCCGCTGTGTCCCTGAGATCTCCGTGGCCAGTGCAAATCCCATCGACGACTCTGAGGAAGCCAAGAGCTCGCATGCCTCACAGCCCTGGGGACGCAGCTTGGCATCCGGAGAGGAGCTTGCTAGAGTTTTCCCCAGGGAGGTGCAGGGAGAGAGTGAAATAAACATTCCAGGAGGGGGGGACTGTGGCCCTGCAGTGAAGTATGCGAGTCACAAGTCTCTCGGTGGTTTCGCCTGGCAAAAATCACCCCTCCCCGGGGGCCCCCTGCCGCCCCAGCACCTGGAGCCCAGCCCCTACCTTCCTGTGCCCTCACAGGCCTCAGTCTGCCTGTTCATGTCCCTGCAGCTCCTGTGGGCTGCACCCACACTCCTGGACACAGAGCCAGGTAGAACACGAGAGCATCATGAGAAGACAGGACTGGGGACCCAGACACACTCACATCCCTCCCGCCGGTCCCACAGGATACCCTGCACCCCCTCAGGCCTCTGCCAGTAAGAGGCATCGCAGATAGGGACTCTGAACCTCGGACCACAATGGTGAGCCACGGAAAAACCTTTTTGAATAATAAGTACCCAGCCTCGGCATTTTGTCATAGTAAAGAACAGTGGACTGAGACGGGAGTATTGGTTACCATACTGGTATAATAATAACCCTGGTTGATCTACTGCCAGCATCTGTAATAACTTTGCCAAGCCTCAACCTATTTAAAAATCTAAATTAAAGCAGGGCGTGGTGGCGCACACTTATAATCCCAGTACTTGGGAGGCTGATACAGGAGGATTGCAGGTTCATGGCCAGCCTCTGCTACTTAGTGAGGCCCTCTGCAGCTTGGTAAGACCGTGTTTCAAAATAAAAGATTAAAAACAGGGGTAGGGGTATAGCTCGGAGGTAGAATGCTTCTGGGTTCAATTCTCAGTACTGAAAAAAAAAAAATCTGAATTATAAGGCTGGGCTTGGCTAAGCCTCCAGGACTTTCCAGATGTCACATATGTCTCTTGTGTTGGGTGCTGCGTAGAAGGCTTGACTGCTGCAGGATGCTTACCATCGTGTGATGCAAGCACCAGAAGCCACCCCCAAACCCCCCATGTGCAGCCCCTGGGTTTACAGAGGAAACGACCGAGTCTCAGGCACGATTGCTTAGTGCCCCTCAGCAGATTAACACTCCAGAAGAGACGAAAATATGTTTGAAAGGGATGGGAGGCCGGTCATCTCCACCCCAGCACCCAGAGGTTGTGGGCTGTGTTTGCTGTTCAGATTGCTGTTCCTTAATGACTGGACGATTTAATCAGAAGCTCGCTACCAAGAGCATGCAAACGCATCTCTTGTGAATAGTCATTCATAGGAACGCAGTGGCTGCATGGTCACCCGGGAGCTGGGCTGCGTTTATTAGCTCCTACAAGTCACAATTATCTATCTCACTTGAGATGCATTTCTGAGTGAACTGGCTTTTCTTTTTCTTGGTAAAAAACACAGAGAGGAACAGTCCAGGCAAAGGCTGGGGGCTTTGTGGGTGGGCAGCGCCACCCTCTGGACAATGAGGGAAACACCGGAATCTGCCCTTGCCCGCCTAGGACCTGAGCTCAGCTGGAAGAACAGCTCTCTCATCCCAAGTGCTGATCTCTGCCGGGCACCGGCGCCCTTGTGTCTTACCTGGGCTTTTGTTCCTTTGTTTCTTTTTGTGTGGAGTTGAACATCACCCGTTTCTCACTCAGCTGCGACACACACAGAAGAACCTGGTTTCCTGCAAGCCGCTGAGCCCAAGGAGCAAGCTGAGGGTGTCTCCCAACTAGGCTGGGTAGACGTCCCAGGCTCCCACCCCTTGGGGAGTCTGGGTGGGTGAACCTGAGCCGTGAGGGCCCGGAGCTGCCAGAGCGTGCAATCCTCGGGCAGGACCAGGGAGGTCTCAGCCCTTAGCTTCTGCTCTCCTGGGTGGTGGTTCCAGTGAGGGCAGGGCTTGTCCGAGGACTTTGGGAGGGAGGGAAGGCTGGCAGGGGACGCAGGCACTAGTGTGCCAGGGGAGCGGGCACACAGTTCACTCACTTCCTCCCAGTCCTCAGAAGCCCTGGCAGGGTGACTCTCGGGAACGTGTGCAGTGGTGAACCGGGAGTTGCAGGTGCCTGGTCAACCAGGCCACTAAGGCGCCGCCAGCCAGCTCTGCCACCGGGAGGCAGCCACAGCAGCAGGTACACTGTGACGTGTGGTGACTGCACTTAATGGGAAACAGGCCAAGCAGCAGAGGCTTGTCCTGCAGCTGCAGAGGAAGAGCTGCGAGTGTCATGGGGTGCGAGTAGCTACACAGTGCTCCTGTGAGCGGAGAGACACTGTGCCTGAAAGGCAGAGTTAACATTTTGAATCTGAAGCAAGGCAATCATCCATCACTAAAAAAATACCTAAAATATTGGGCCGACAGGAAGGTCTTTGTTGCTATTTATCTTTGGCAAAACTTAATAGATTTTACATCTTATGTGCTTTTCCAGATACCTCTCAAGCTCCAGCTGTTAAATGACATTGTAATACAGAATCCCTCAGGTAGTTTCCAATTTATTTATAATTTAGAGAAAGAACATTCCGCCTCTGTAGACGCAGTGGCCAAGGTTATCAAAAATAAAGATAACATAGGCCCTATCAAAAACAATGGTAAAGTCTAATTTTTTTTTGCAACAACTGAATATATATGACAGTTTTCATTTCTGTAAAATGTCACTCTGTAAAGATGTGCAGAAGAAGAGAAAGACACTTACCCAGGGTTTCTGAGGACAGTGAAGAATCTTTGACATTGTGTATTTTCCACAAATGACTATTTCAATTAATAGTATTGAAGTAACACAAAGTCAGCAGAGCAATGAGCCCCACACCTGTGCCCACCTAGGTAACCCCTGCAGGAACCGCAGCGTGAAATGCAATGGCTGCACACTTCCCTCTGCCCAGCACCTGCTCAACAGAGTCTGGTTCGAGGCCCACCTGCACAGCCAAAGAAAATGCAAACTTTTGACAAAGCTGGGTGAAATCTTAACAGAGGCAACTTTAAAATAAAACATACAATCATTTCGCATTCGTCTTGCACAAGTATTGCTCATACAGGTACTGGCCAACCCCTAAGAATATCGTCACTAGACAGGGAACCCCATGCTCAGCATCTCTCCTTCCCAGCTGGTGCCCACAAAGACTCCGGGACCAGCTGTCCTCAGGAGGTTCCGGGTGAAACAGTACCAGCAACCCACAGTGGCCACATGGCAGAGGGGCCTGCTGTGTTCACGAGGGCAGCCACTGAGGCAGGGGTTAGAGAACAAGAAGCAAAAGCCCATCTGCTCCTCAGTAGGGTGCTGAGAACAGGGAGGACACGGGGTCTCACTCAGTTGTGGAGAGCTTCACTAAGTTGCTGAGGCTGGCTGCGAACCTGTGCTCCTCCTGTCTCAGCCTCCCAAGCACTGGGATTACAGGCATGTGCCACCATGCCTGGCTAAGTTTTTATTTTTATAATATGTAAATGGTTTTATTTATTTCAGTGAAAATTCCCCACCCTCCCCACCCCCCAAAAAATAAACAAGGACAGTCACAAGATGGTAGACCTATTTCTTTTTCTTTTTTTTTTTTTTTGGCGGTACTGGGGATTGAACTCAGGGGCGTTCTACCTCCGAGCTACACCCCCAGCCCTATTTTTTATTCTTTATTTTTAAACAGGGTCTCACTAAGTTGCAGAGTGCCTCACTAGGTAGCTGAGGCTGGCGGCGAACCCGGATCCTCTGGTCTCAGCCTCCCAAATGCTGGGATTACAAGCGTGCGCCACCACACCTGGCTCTGGTAGACCTATTTCTAAAAGTGCCTGCTGGGCAGTGAGGCCCCGACCTGCTGTGGCACTTGCTGTGCTGCACAGGGTTGGGAGTGGGAGTAACTCATGCAGCAGCCTCTCGGGCCCCTCTGCTCTGAGAAGTGGCGGTTCTACACACCACATGGCTGGGTACACCAGGTCCGGAAGGGCGCCTTCCTCTCTGAGAATCTCGCGTCTGCAGAGCCAGGTGATCTGCTCAGAGGTACCTCCAGTCTGCTCAGAGGTACCTCCAGTATCAGCTGTCTGAGGCCAGGAGTAACTCAGCCCTTTGCCTCCCCCAAGCTTCTCTGCACTGACTGAGCCTCCACCTGGGCTGGGGTTCCTTCCGGTACCATCAGGGCGCTGCTTTCAGAGCAAGCCCAGCTCTCCAACACTCCTCCAAGGACCGCCCACTCCTCTAGGACCAACCACTCCTCCAGGACCGCCCACTCCTCCGAGACCCGCCCACTCCTCTAGGACCAACCACTCCTCCAGGACCGCCCACTCCTCCGGGACCCGCCCACTCCTCTAGGACCAACCACTCCTCTAGGACCGCCCACTCTCTGGGTCGCCGCCTCTGCCTCACCCGCCCACTCCACTCCTAGAAATGCTTTTCAGGTCAACAACAGGAGACTCGGGGTATTTCGGGGAGAGACTTTAGCCCTGTCTGCCCAAGGCATCTGCTGCCCTGGCTCCCACAGGGCCTGGAAAGGCATCCTGCAGGAAAGACATTGGCTCCTGGTTGGGGCTCTACATTTTGTGTGTGTGTGTGTGGGGGGGGTATGGGGATTAAATCCTGAGGCATTCTGCCTTCAAGCTACACCCCCAGCCCGATTTTATTTATTTGGAAACAGGGTCTCCCTAGTTTGGTGAGTGTCACTACTTGCTGAAGCTGTCCTGGAACCTGCGATCTTCCTGTCTCAGCCTCCCAAGTCCTGGGATTGCAAGTGTGCGCTGCCATGGCCATGCCTGGCTTGGGCTCTACATTCTGAGCAGAGCAGTTGCAAGTGGACAGCCCCCGCCATCGATCTCAGTAATCAATGAGATCCGGAAGCCCTCGGCGCCCACTGCTGCACACACCTGCTCTTCTGCAGCAGAGGCAGGTGAGGAGGGGATTTCTGAGAATAGTGATTCATGCCTAAGGGGAGCACGTGAGAGAGAGTATAAAAGTAGCCGCCCGAATAAGAAGCAGAAGGACCGGGTTCTGAAGGACTTGGTCTGAGCCAACCTAGGGAGGTGAGCAGAAACTATTGGTAAATCCAGTTTCCTCCAACCTTCAGCGGAGCCTCAGAGCCGGGTTTGTCTCTGAATTTCCTCAGTGCTGCAGTGGAATAAATATGTCTTCCATCTTCCGATTGGAGTGAACGCCTCCAGATTGATCTTCCCCACCTTAACCTCCTGAACCATCCTTTCCCTTCTGCAACTATCCCTCCTGGCACGGGATCTGCCATCTATTAACCATGAGGAGCTGGGCAGGGGCCTCTGCTCTCACAGGGCGGTGGGCTGAGGAAACGGCTTGCTCAAAGTCACCCAGGCGTGGGTCTCCACCTGGAGCAAGGCTGGTGCCGGCCAATGCAGCATCGGCACACCTGGTCCCCAGGAGCGGGGCCCCAGGGCAGGAGGGCCCAGTGCACTGCTAGCACTGGGTGAGACCGGATGAGGTGAGGGCCCAGCACAGGGCTACCCAAGGCCCTGGGGGAGCCGGCAGGGGCCTCGTGTCTGGGCAGGGGATGAGTCAGCCTGAAACCATGCCTAGCCCCTTCGACACTGCCCTCTGTCTCTCCCTGGCCCGGCCTGCCCTGCCCTTCCCCAAATACTCCTCCTCCTCTGTGCATGCTCCATTCCTCGGCCTCAGGAAAGTCAGCTGGGTTCCAACTCTCGGGAAGAAGTTTGCTAGTAACTCTCAAGTGCGGGCTTTGCAGCATTTCTTGGTTTATGCCTTTATGCCGTCTCTTGTGAGCACAGCGAAGCCTCCCGAGGCAGTGTCCTCTGGAACTCCGGGAAGGACGGACTCATCCCTCAGCACTGCAGGGCAGCAGCGTTCTTACTGATAAAGCAGTGTGGACTGGAATGGTTGGAGGGAGGGGGGAGGGAGCATGAAAAAGGGGTGACATGCCTGGGCCTTCCAAAAAGGAGGGAAGGGAGGAAGAGAGGGAGAGGGAGAGGACGGCTCTGTGCGGAGGTGTGTGCCTCAGGCCAGACCTGCTCCTAGGAGGGATCTTAGCGACCCCTGTAGGTAACTTTCAGCTTCCTGCTTTCCCCTTCCAAGCTCCCCAAAATCCTCCTCAGCAATGGGAGGGTGAGGCGGGTGTGAGGTTCAGGTCAGTACATGAAGAGTTCCTCATGCTTTACGCTCAACTTAACTAGATTTTTTTTTTCTCCATTCATAAGATTGCTATTTCTCAAAAGATTTGGTTCGATTTTAAAGGGAGGGAGATGGAGGTCGATTATTCAAATAAGCTTTAACTGTTGTTGGAATGCAGCCCCGCAGGCCCAGGTCCACCCACAAGGGCTGGGGGACACGGCATTTCTGCACTTTATGCCTGGAGGCAGGCCGGAGCTGGGGCTTACCCTGCTGGCTCTCCCAAAGTGGAGCCCAGCCAGGAGCAGGTGGGCGTCCTGAGGGCAGAGCAGCGCCACCTGGTGGTTTCTCTGCCTCTTCTCAGGGGAGCATCACAGGAGGCTGCTCTCAAGCCCAGCCAGGTGCAACCCATGAAATGCTTCTTCTCTAAATGCTGGTGGAAATAAATGATGCACTGTGGACAAGAAATCCCCACAAGACAGAAACGGTATTTTTTTCGTTACTGGGGATGGAACCCAGGGGTATTCTAACTCCAAGCTACACCCCTAGCCCTATTTTTTATTCTTTATTTTGAAACAGGGTCTCATTAAGTTACAGAGGGCCTCACTAAGTAGCTGAGGCTGGCCGAGAACTACGATCCTCCCGTCTCAGCCTCCCAAGTACTAGGATTACAAGTGTGCGCCAGCACGTCTGGCTTCAGAAAGGGTATCTACAGAAAGTACCCATCCTTGGTTTCTAAAATGTTCAGAAGACACTAAGCCAGTCTAGGAAAGCAGAGGTCCCTCAGCTGCCCTTTAGTCATCCTGCTGAGGAACAGCTGGGGGACGTGTTGCATTCATCTTTGCAATCAGCAGTCACTGGTGCCAGGGTCCCCTGCAGCGCTGTGCACATGGGGCCCCTTGCAGGGCTAGAGATAGCTCAGTTGCAGGGCTAGAGATAGCTCAGTTGGCTCCCCTTGGCACAACCCAACAGCCCAAGTCTGTGGTCTCCATGGTTGAGACAGGAAGATCATAGGTTCAATGCCTGCTTCAGAGACTTAGCGAGATCCTGTTTCAAAATAAAATAAAAATTAAAATGGCTGGTGGGTGTAGCTTGGAGGTAGAATACCCCTCGCTTTGATCTCTGGTATGGAAGAGGAGGAGGGGGAGGAGGAGGAAAGAAGGAAGGAAATGAAAAATGTATGCATATGCAGGAAGGGGAGGAGGAAGAGGAGGAAAGAAGGAGAAGGAAGGAAGGAAGGAAGGAAGGAAGGAAGGAAGGAAGGAAGGAAGGAAGGAAGGAAGGAAATGAAATACATATGCATATGCAGGCAATAAAGGGCACCTGTAACTACTGTTCGTTTGTTTGCACCACAGCAGACACGTACATCCTCGGGGGTCACAGGACAGATTTGATTAGGAGAGGAGGAATTGGAGGAGGCCCCAAGCAGTGGAAGGGAGAGAGGTTTACTGGGGAACACGGCACACAGGAAGCAATGCACTTATGCAGACAGGTGCACTGCCCTGCTTTATTTAGCCCCAGCAGTCTACGGACCTGACTTCTTTCCTCATGCAAGCCAGAAAATATAACATAACAGCTCCAGGAAAGCTTAAAACTGCGGAGGTCCCTTGTCAGTACTTGGGAGACTGAGAGAGGAGGGTCACAGGTTCAAGGCCAGCCTCAGCAACTTAGCAAGGCCCTCAGCAACTTAGTGAAACCCTTTTTCAAAATAAAATAGGGCGGGAGGTGTAGCTTAGAGGTAGAACGCCCCTGGGTTCAATCTCCAGTGCTTGCTTAAAACCACAACGAGGAAGGTTCCCTAGATGGTGGGACTGGAGCTGATTCCATAAAATCCTCAGGACGTTTGTGGGCTGGTGGACACAGGCCTGCCACCTGAGGTCGGCCACCGAGGTGTATTTATGGAACTCGGCAAAGCTGCAGGCCAGCACCAACTCCCCCTGGAGAGCCAGGTGTTGGACGCTCCCAGGACACCTTCCTGCAGGTGTCCTTTCCGCCCCCACCCCATGACTGTACACAGGAGTGAGTGCAGGATGAGGCAGACGATCCTTAATCTCGGGGTTGCTGGGAGGCCTGGGCACCGTGCAGCGAGTGCAACAGGCCTGGCGGACACGTGCCCAGCAAGTAAGCGTTAGCTGGCCTTGCCCTGGTTGCTGAAGAAGCACCACAGACCAGACTGGTGGCCGAGGAGAAACCTTTCTAGAAAACCAGCTCTGCTGATCAAGCAGAAACCCGTGCTGGGTAACCTGTTTTTCCTAGAGGGTGGAGAAAGCGCCACGAGATTTTTTTTTTTTTTTTTTTTTTTTTCCATAAACCCAAGGAAATCCTCTTCTTCCAGTTTCTGAAAGTCATTTCAGGGCGTGCCAGAAAAGCGGCCTGCTTCGTTCCCAAGCTTGCTCTCCTGGAATGCAGCCTGGATGGGCTCTCTGTGCGGCTGCCATCTGCATGGCTTCAAAGAGGCTGTGAGCTGTCCCTGTGCTGGCTGGATGCTTGGCCCAGAGAGAACATCGCAGAGACAGAGCTGCAGCTCAGGGCCAGAGCAGGCGGCTGGTCCACTGGGCCTCCGGGCTGTGTTTCAGCTTCAGAGAAATGATGGGCCCCCAACCAAAGGGATGGGACCTTCTGAACTGCACCTGGGAGGGCAAGCATGTCCTCTGGCCAGGATCGAGCATCCTTGGAGAGCTTGGTCCTCCTCTGCCAGTTCCTCTGGGTGCCTCCCCACCAGGCCTGGCAAGGGGGCTGCCTTCACCATCACGCAAGCCCCACCCAGCGCTCTCCCCAGGTGGCATCCTCAGCGGCCCCAGGCTGCCGGCTCACGACCTCAGTCAGTCTCTGGGGCCACAGGAGCATGGCCCACTAACCGTGAGCTGGCTCCAGCGTGGGCAGAAAGCGCCCACATGTAACCTTGCCAGGCACACACTCGAAGCAACGTGCTTTGGGACCAGATTGCTAGGAAAAAGAATGACTGTTTATGAAAAAGAAAACGTTCCTTGAAAACACCACTTGCTAGTACTGACCATAGACACCAAGGAGAAGCAAAGAGGGCTAAGACCGTGATGACCTGTTGCCAGAAAACCAGCGCCCTGGGTAACTAGGAGTTTGGTGAGCGCTTGAGTCGGTGACGGAAACAGGGAAACACAATTTATGAAAAGGTTTTGCCCTGGGCTCCAGCCAGAATTTATCATTTACAGCTTTATAAAAGACTTCAGTTTTATTTTATGGAACCAGTAAGGGTCTGAGCGGTCACTTAAATTTTTCAGTTACATGTTACTGAATTTTATGAGGGCAATTATATGTATTATGGAATCTGAACAGTCAGCACTTGGGGGAGTGTCAGAATGTTCCCCTCAAGATCAAAAGCTCATAGACCAGTGCTCCTTACTCCGCCTCGGCCCTGGCTGCTCCCAGCTCAACCTTGGTGAAGAAACGGGCCACCACTTCCATCCGGATCCTATGTGGTTAACTCCCTGCATGGTGCCAGGCTGCACCATGGGGGAGCCTAGGACATGTGGAGGCCAGTAGAACCCCAAAAGGATCCCAGAGCACCCTGAGGCATTGGAGGCGCTGCCTGGCTCTGTGACCACTCTGCAGGTGAGCTGAACACCCGCCACTGGACACACGCCGTGTCCCAGGTGAGCCTCCAGATCTGTCCTGTCCTGAAAGCTCCCTCACTTCGTCCTAGCAAGGGGATCGACAGCAGAACTGAGTCTCAAGCAAATGCACTGCCTGGACCTCCTCCACCCAGCACGGCGCCAGCTGGCTTCCCTCCCCAGACAGTCTCCCTCCCTGTCTCCCTCCCCTGCC
This sequence comes from Graphiurus murinus, assembly GCA_004027655.1. NCBI lineage: Eukaryota > Metazoa > Chordata > Mammalia > Rodentia > Gliridae > Graphiurus > Graphiurus murinus. The sequence continues at coordinate 17,524 of PVLC010009716.1, read as the reverse complement.
CACGCTGGACTCCAGGAGCCAGCTCAGAACACACCCAGAGAAGCCACCATGGCTCTCAGCCCTCTCGGAGAGGCGACACCCCCTGCCGCCATGTCTTGCTCAAGCACCCTCCCCCAGGGGCCCCCAACCCAGAGAACCGACCCTTCAGAGGAGCAGCTGACGGCCACAGCCTCCCTGCCCAACTCCCCAAATTATTCCCAGGTTTAACTCCATCTGACAAATGACAACTCTTTTACTGGTTAATATAATAATTATTAGCTAGGTATGGTGGTGCACTCTTGTAATCCCAGTACTTGGGATTACAAGTACTGGGATTACAAGAGTGCACCACCATACCTAGCAGGAGGATAGATAGCAGGTTGGCGGCCAGCCTCAGCAACTTAGTGAGGTCCTCCGGAACTTAGTGAGACCCTGTTTCAAAATAAAAACTGAAATAGGGCTGGGTTCAATCCACAGTCCCACTAAATAATAATAATAGTTATAATGATAATTTTAATAAGTTAATTATATATAATATTATTATAGTAATTATTATGTTATTGCATTATATTAATCATAAAAATTATTGTCATTATTATTACACACATGCATTATAAAATTAAAAACACCACAGGCTGTGGTGGTTTTAATTTTATAAAAGTAGAAAAGTAGCTGTGTCACTGCCAGCCGTCTGGCGTTTCTGCAGTTAACGCTCTGGTTCTCAGTCTTCTGTTCCTCTTCTGACTGTGGGCCAACAAGCAGGGATTGTACCAGGAAGTTTAAAGGAAGAGTATTACCTCGAATTGGGAGCCCGAGCTTCCCCAGGATACGGTCTGGGTCCGATGCTCCCTGGGGGCTGCGCCCAGCAGTTCTGCTCCAACACCAGCCCTGGAGGTGCGTCTGGGAGCACACTGGGCTCCTGGTCTCCACACCCACAGAAACGCTCCTCCTCCAGAAGCCCATCTCCTTGCTTCCCAGAGACCCTGGGCAGTCTTCTCCCAAGCAAGCCCTCCCAATACGCACACGCTCCCTTCCTCCATCTCTGCCCGCCTCCTGGCCCAGCGCAAAGGAAATTATCAACAGAGGCACAAGTTCCAGACAGCGTCCTCTTAGGAGGGCGAGGCCATGATCACGAAGAAAGTCTGGCTTGGCTTAGCTGCAGATGAGTCTGATGCTGAGGTGCGGCTTCTGTCCTTCAACGTGAGCCTGGATGTCTTTACCCACCGCCCCACGGCGGAGAAGCTTCCCTTCCTCTGCTTGCAAAGTACACTCCAAGGGCGGCAGGAATAAAGCCAGGTCTCGCTCCTCCTCTGCCTCTTTCTTCTTTGAAGGATGGACCAGATCGGACCCGCGACTTCTGAGCCTTGCTTGGTTGTACAACAGAGTGGGCCTCCCGGCCTCCACCTCCCTGGCCCTCATGGCATTAGTCAGCCTCCGGAACCACTCTCCTTCCTCAGAAGGTGCAGAGCACGCTGGACTGGGAACCGGGGTACCAAGGCGTGGGGTCAGAGGCAGGTCCTGCGACAGGTGGGCCTTCCCCCACAGATCACCCCGGCAGCCTGGAAATTCACCGCAGGCCCCACGTCCCTCTCCCTGCTCTCCCCCCATCTTTACCTGGCTCCCTTCTTGGGGGAAGCAGGGGCTTCCTTGTAGAGACCCATGGAGGGGGCTGGGACCCCGAGGAACCCATGAGCCTGGAGGGGGCAGGGAGGAGACCAGAGATCGGGGACCATGTGCCGGGCAGCTGCTCCACCACCCCAGACCGTGCACCGCTCTGGAGCGCCCCCTGGAGGACCTGCTGCAGCCCTGCACTCCCCAGCCCATCCACACCTCAGGGACTGCTTCCAAGTCTTTCCCAACCAGAGCTGGTGTTCTGACTGCCAGGGAATCACAGGCCCAGCTTCCCAGAAGCCCCTGTGGTTCTGGGTCCACAGTGGAAAGCACCCTTCCTCTTTGGGGGTCCTGCCCTCTGCGGAGACACCACCAATGGTTCCTGACCCTACTGGGTACCTTGTCTGCTTGACAGTGTTGCTTCCTACTGACTGGAGCTGTGGGCCAAGGAAGCCCAGAACCCCAGGATCAGGAGGAGGACCCGGCCTGGGGGGAGACATCCAGAGCCCATGCCCCAAGGGCAGTGTCCAGCAGGAGGGGCCCTGGGGGTCCTTGGTGTCTTTCCTCTGACCAGAGGGACACTCAGAATCCAACCAGCAGCACAGGGGCCCTTCTCAGGAGAATGTCTGCACACACCTGAGACGCTCCGAGGAACCCACATTCCAGGTCCTAAAGTGCTTGGGCATTCTACAGAGGAAGGGGGGACGGCATGCAGGACACATTTTGCATCATTGTATAAAAAAGGACTTCCAAGCATGAAGGAACAGAATGCTCCAGGGGCTGAGCTCCCCGTCACGTCACTGGGGCTAAGTGCAGAAGCCAAGGGGCCTCTGGGGGGGAGGCCACGTCCACTGGGTGCTGGGCTAGATACCTGCAGCCTTTCACAGGCCCAAGACTTCTTTGCAGAGCAGTGCGGGGACGCCCTGATGGGGCCCAGAGCCAAGACGGAGCTGTGGACGCCAAGAGGAGGGGCTCCTATGGAGGAATAGCAATGTGCCTCACCCACCTTCGGATAAGAGAGGGACTGTCACATCCGACGCCCCAGGGCCGAGCCCCAAGGTTTGGGCAGGTGCTAAGCAAGGGCTGGTGCACACAGGCTGGTCCTGTGCCCTGAACTCCAGTCTGCAGAGGCTCAGTCAAAAAGCTTCCAGAAGGAACCAAGGCAAGCCTAAGAGCTATGGAGACCTGGGGCACTGCCGGCCGGCCGCCCCTCTCTGGCCCGGGGCCCCTTCTTCCTGAGTGGGTGCAGTTCTACGTGCCTCGAGGGTAAGGGGCCCTTGCTTGTCTCCCTGGGCGCCCCCAGAGAGGGGGTTTCCAGGCCTGCAATGTGCAGATGCTCCACCAGGTGGCGTGCTGAGTCAGCCCCACTGGCAAGCTCTGGAAAGAGACCAGGACCCCCAAGCTGACCCCTGACCTCGATGACACCCAGCCCCGCCCCCAGGCCCACCACCCAGCAGTCCCCGGGGCGCCTCCGTGCATCTGCGCAGCAGCTGTGGCCCCAAGCGCCCCGGGCTTCTCTGGCTTTCTCTTCTCCCTTGAAAGCCAGCACAGCTGAGACCTTGGCTGGCCAACCCCAAGTGCCCCCAGGGCTTCGAGTGGGAAACAGCGGACCTTTGTGGAGGAGGGACCTGGCGGGGGCAGCCTCCCTGTGCCTGTGGGTCCTCCCTGCCTCGGAGGGCTGGCCCTGGGCTGCCAGGGGAGGCTTCCCACGCAGCATGGCTGGGGGTTCAGGCCCAGATGCTCCGAGAACTCTCCAGACACCAGACACAAGGCCGTGGAGATCAGCCATGGAGCTTGCCCAGGGGGGTGGTCTCTGATTCATTCTCCAATTAAGCAGCTTTCCTCCGCGCGGGGCAGAGCCTGTGCAGAGCCTGTGCAGAGCCTGTGCAGCGCCCGGGCTCCTGCCCCAGCTGTGCTAATGCAGAGCGGGTGTTTCTGTCCAAGAGCCAGCAAGGCTGCCTTGGTAGCTCAGGGTTTTTCTCCCAGGAATGTCCGTCCCCACCTAATGGAAGGGTGAAGTCCAACTGTGGGTCAAGGCAGGAACCTATCTCCCAAACAGGGCGCCAACTTGGTTTTTTCCCAAGGCTTCAGTGACCCAGCTGGTCTCAGAACCTGGGCCCATGCCGGGCGTAGTGGCGCACGCTTGTAATCCCAGCATTTGGGAGGCTGAGACTGGAGGATCCGGGTTCGTGACTAACCAGCCTCAGCTGCTTAGTGAGGCCCTCTGCAACTTATTGAGACCCTCTTTCAAAATAAAGAATAAAAAAATAGGGCTGGGGCTGTAGCTCAGAGGTGGAATGCCCCTGGGTTCCATCCCCAGTACTGCAAAAAAAAAAAAAAGAACCTGGGCCCACGCTGTCCTATCTGCAGCCCTGAGAGAAGGGCACCGCAGGTCCTGGGCCAAACACCCCTCTCTGCCTGCGCTGACTGGTGTCTGGAGGGTACTGAGGCTCCGGGGCTCAGTCCACCCCTTGCTCTCCTCCGGGTTCAGGTGGGGAATTCAAGGCCACAGAAAGCAAAGTCCAGCCAGGGTTTCTTTGATCCCCTGGCCCCGCACAGAAGGTTCTTCTGTGCCAGGTGCAGAGGGCAAACTCAGCCTGTGTCCTAACCACGTCTTCAGCTCCAGCCTGGCACACTGTTGCTGGCCGCGTGGCACGCTCAGAATGCCTCTGCTGGAGTTCCAACACCCAGCACCTGGGCGCAGCAGCACTGTGAGGTGTTCCTAGAGAGACAGCTAAGTTAAAGTGCGATCACTAGGGCGGCCCTGATCAGGCCTGACCTGGGTCCTTTAAGAGAAGAGATCAGGACACAGACACACACAGAGGGTCCACCCCAGGAGGACACGGCAGGAGGCTCGGAGGAGCCAGCCCTGCCGCCATCTTTATCTTGGCCTCCAGCCTCCAGGGCTGAGGGACGGTACATCTGCACTGTGGCCTGGATATGGCTTCGGGTGTCGAAGTTTAATCCCTCCTTGAGGTATGAAGAGGCTGGAAATTTAGTTCAGGTCTCCTGTGCAGAGATGGAGCCTTTGGTAGGTGATTAGAGGGAGAGATGATGGTCAAGGTGGGGCTCCGTCCTTGAATCCAGTGGTTTTATAGGAAGAGTACTGAGACCCAAGGCTGCAGGTGACTGGGCTGGACAGCCCCTTGGCCCAGAGCACGAGCAAGGTCCAGAGCTGGGTTGGGGGCTTAGGGGAGCTAGGCCGTAGAGGAGACCCTCACTGCAAAGCCCTGGGCCCGGTGGACTGGCCAGAGGCTGCCCACTCCTTTCTCGGGCTGCAGGAAACCTTGGCCGCCTCCCTGGTGTGCTCATGCTCCCAGCACCCCAGCAACCCAGTACCCCAGCACCCAGGCAGCAGAGGGCCCGCTGCCATCAGCTCCTGCAGCAGCTGGAAGCACATGGCCATGGCTTGTCTCTGAATTCTTCACGACGTTCCAGGGAGACCTGAGCCCCGGGCCCACAGGACAAATGCAGGGCATGAAGTCACGTACGAATGGCCAGGAACTGCCCACTTCCCCACGCTCCAGATTAGACATCATTCTTCTTGACAGTGGAGCAGGTCCCGCTAGCTGACCCTGTCAGGGTGAGCCGAACGTTCCTCTCGCTCTGCTCTCCAAATCTCTCGGCAAAAACCTGTCAATGAGCAGTGCAGAGGGGACTACGAGAAGGACTGTCCCAAGGGTGCTGAGTACCAGAGCACGTGCTGGCCACACCAGCTGCCCCTTCAGATGCCTGTGCAGACGGTTCCTAATGCAGGCAGCAGGATAGGAGACGGCAATGCTCAGGGGTGCCCGGAAAAGGGACCCAGCCCAGGGCTGTTCCAAGGCCACACAGCAGCCTGGCTCAGAGGGCAGCGCTAAGTCCTGAGGCCCACCAGGGGCCACGTGTCCAGCTCAACCAGATGTGTAGCTAGGTTCTAGACTGGGGGAGGGGACGCCCAGGCCCAGGCAACCCCTCAGGGACCTGAGTGCTGGGCACTATGTCTCTGCCTTCCATGATCCTCAGTCCCAGCACCCTCCTGGCCCAGCTACTCTTGGAGGCTGCTTGGGGCTCTCCGATGCCCCAAGTTTGTTTTTAAAACAACTACCGAGCCAGGCGTGGTGGTGCACACCTGTAATCTCAGTATTTGGGAGGTTGAGACTGGAGGATCACAGGTTTGAGGCCAGTCTCAAACTTTGTGAGACCCCATTTCCAAATAAAAATCAAATAAAATAGGGCTGGGAGTGTGTAACTCAGAGGTAGAATGCTGCTGGGTTCAGCCTCAGGTACCAAACACAACAAAACAAGTCTACTGAGAGCACTTGTGGCAAAAGGAGTCCCCATCCCCAGCCCGTCTGCCCTGTGCACAGGGACTCGTGGGGCCGCAGGTGGGTCTTGAGTGAAGGAGCTGTGGGCTGGTTAGACGCCACTTCCCATGCTTGAGAAGGCTCCCTGAGAACGTGCTAAGTTCCCGACCCAGGGCCAGGTGCCAAGATTCAGGGGCAAGCCAGCCAGGCTCTCTCCTCAGAGCACGGACTTCAGACAAGACCATGGCTGGCAAGTTTCTTTTTTTTTTTTTTTCTTTCTTCCTAACGGAATCTATACTTGCAATTTCCTAGGCAGCAATCTGAAAACTTGGATTTCTCAGCCCATCTTGCAGACAGAAGAGGCTTTGTACCACACAGTTCTGGCCAGAGAGAGGTAAGTGACAGTGCTTATGTCAGATTTCTATGCACCTCATAAATGAGGGACAGACCTAGCTGGCGGCCACTCGTTTACTGTTGGCGCTTGTCTCTCCCTGCTGCTTGGAACAAATAAACCGATGGCCAGAGCCCCAGGAGCCACCATGAGGACACGAACACAAGGAACACAAGCCCCTGCCAACCTCCTGCCTGCAAATTCTCCGTCTCTAGGGACAAGCGCATTCCTACCTTTTTAGAGCGCCCCCTGCCTGGGTTTTCAGTTGTAGTAACGGGGCTGGTCTGGGGATCCTGCCGCTGTACTCAATCCCTAGTGCAGCACAAGTAGACAAATCAAGGAGCTGAGGAACTACCGAGACAGGGCAGGCGACAGAGAGAAGGCACCGCGAGGCACACGGAGGAAAGTCCAGGGAAGGAAGTCGGGACGGAGGTGAGAGGTGCCAGGTAAGAAGGAACCAGCCAGGCGGGCTCTCCAGGCAGGGCTGCAAAAGTTCTGGGTGCAGAGAGCAGTGTCCCTGCTCCAGGGATCCAGAAGGTGCTAGGGACGGTGCTGCAGGGAGGGGTGGGGTACACGAGAATGCACAGGGGACAAACCACGGCAGAGTGCGCAGCCATGGAAAAGTCCTCAGGTGTGTTCTTTAAATGAAGTAGCCGGGCATGGTGGAGCACGCTTGTAATCCCAGCATTCGGGAGGCTGAGACTGGAGGATCCGGGTTCACGACCAGCCTCAGCTACCTAGTGAGGCCCGCTGCAACTTAGTGAGACCCTGTTTCAAAATAAAGAATAAAAAATAGGGCTGGGGGTGTAGCTCGGAGGTAGAATGCCCCTGGGTTCCATCCCCAGTACCGCAAAAAAAAAAAAATGATGAGAAGTCTTGGGGGGTGGCGGGAGACGGCCAGGGAAAATAAACCGACCTGACTCGGCTTCTTCACCGAGCACTCCTGGCGTGCTGACCAGGGCCGCTCTGCTGGGCCGGCCTGCGCTGACAGGTGTCCAGCTGACCCTGGTCTGCATGGTTCATGACTGGGAGCTCCTGTTGGCTGCAACACCAGACAACTCCAGGCATCCTCAGCCTCCAGGTGAGCACTAAGGAGCTAACCTTCTGCAGGCTTCACTGACACTATGAGGAACAGCAGCACAGTTGAGATGCATTTGGGAGAAAATCCTGGCAAAGCTCAGTGGTGTGTTCATTGTGCACCTGTGCAAATAGTGAGCCTTCCCTGGGACAAAGCCACAGGCTCCTCATGCACACCCCCTGCAGCACAGTGCCTAGAGGGACAAGGGCAGTCTGACCCTGGGCGTAGGCTGGGCTGGGGAGCAACCCTCCAAGCTAGGCTGGTGCCGGCAGGCTCCCAAAGGAGCTGTCTGTCCTCTGAGCTGCTGGGCCCAGGTTGCCGGAGCAGCAGGAGGCACACAAGAAGTGACCTGTGCTGGCGGGCAGGCGGCGTGAGCAGGCCGGCCGTGCCTGGAAGTCCAGGGGTCAGGAAGTGGTGTTCCTGCGCCTCGTGACTGATAAATTTTCCCAAGGCTGGAAATGCAACAGGGACCAGAAACTTATCAGGGGGCAACTCCCTCTGATAAGATGTAAACATGCCTGGAAAAATAGACAGGCCCAAACAGCACACCAGTGGTTTCAGGATTAATTTAGTCATAAACCACTGAAATGCCTCCAAGAGCTCACGGCCAGGGCACACTGTGGTCCTCACAGAAACAGCAGCCCTGGGCTCCACTAGCATGGCCAGGCGATTCCAGGGGCCCTGGATAGGACCAGAGGCATCGTTCGGGGGCAGGGGCAATTCAGAGAGCTAACGTGTGTCCAGCAGGCTAGCACTTAGTGATCCGTGAAGTTATAGTTCTGTGGAGCTCCTGGGTTCCAGCCTGTTCCCGGGATTTGACTCTCATGAGCACAGGATTTTCTGGGCACTTGAGCCTGAAACTTCTGTTTCATCCGGAGAAGGAGGGTGTCCCGTGGGACAGGTCATCAGTTCCTGAATCCTGCTTTCTTTGTTCTGCTGTTTGACAGGAGCCGAGAGGGAGCTCTGAGGGTGATGGAGAGAAGAAAGTCAGTCCTGGGCCCCAGACGTGAGAGGCACCAGGGAGGCCTGTGACCAGGTCTGCCTGCAACGGGGGACGGTGCCAGGCAGGAAGGAGGGGAGGGCCAGTCCTCCAGCTGCTGCTGCTGCCTGAGATGGGAGATCTTTAAAGAGAAGCCAGGCATCTGCATTTTAGTGTTGCCTTCTCTCTCTCTCTCTCTCTCTCTCTCTCTCTCTCTCTCTCTCTCTCTCTCTCTCTCTCCTCTTTCTTTTTTCCTGGGGATTTGGGGATTGGACCCAGGGGCATTCTACCTCCAAGCTATACCCTAGCCCTGTTTATTTTTTATTTTGAAACAGAGTCTCATTAAGTTGCTGAGGGCCTTGCTGAGTTGCTGAGGCTGTCCTTGAACTTGCACTCCTCCTGTCTCAGTCTCCCGAGTACCGGGATGGCAGGCGTCCGTGCCCCCAGGACTTACGTTGCCTTCTCTAAGTGGAATAGTTGCCTGTGTGCCAGGTAAACCTAGCCTGCATTCGAGCCTTTGCAGTCTCCCTGGTCCAGTGTCCAGCTGAGCTGTTTGCCCAGAACGGTGCTGAGGCCAGGAGGCTATGCCTGCTGTTGGTTTAGTAGGGAGGAGTTGGAGGAGGAGGTCCTCCGAGCAGAAACAGGGCCTTCATAATTACTCTTGTTTAATTGTCAATCAATGTCAACCTACGTGAATGGGACCACAGCATACTTCTAACTCCCACCCACACCCAGGCCCCGCTGCCATTGGGCAGGGCCTGGAAACCTGCATTTCTAACGTTCTCTGGTGCCGAGGCCTCCATCTCCAATTCTAACAAACATTTAGACTAAGGAGCATCGGCGACCTTTGTTGACTGACCCACGGGGGAGACGGTCGCCCTGAGTGGATCAGATTCTTGCCAGATGTGGTCTTCCGGAGAAGACCGTTTATAAGCCTGTGGACCGCAGGCTCGCAGTGACACCCTGGTGCTTGTGTGACAGATGACGTTGGGCATGCTAAGTGCACAGCTCAACACACAGCCGACTTGCCGTGGCCCTCTGTGGCTGTCCTTGGGGGCCGCTGTGATGGCCATGGGGCCTCGGGTAGGAGGCAGGATTGGTTATTTGTTTGCCACGTCTGAGCAGGGTGCTGGAGAGACAAGGATGCAAACACACTGTCCCCTGCCGCCCTTGCGTCCAGCAGCTCCCCAAGGGCCCTGGGACTCTGCCCCTGATGCTGGCTCCCTTTGGAACACTGTGCCCCACTCAGTGGCTCTGGCTGTCACAGGAGGGCCGTGCACACCCCCTTTACACGCTCCTGTCCCGGCTGCCGCTGTGGTGCAGTAAGACTTTTGGACTATCCACTCAAGTGTGCATGCGTGGAAGGTAGGTCACTCACAAACGCCAGTCTCTAAGTGCACATTGCATTGTATCGCTGGGGTCTGGATGTGGCCCTAAGGCATGCACATGCAGGAAACGTGGTCCTCAGTGCAGCAGTGTGGGGCGTGGGGCCTGGGGAGAGGCGCTCAGGCCTCAACGGCTCTGCCCTAGCCAATGGGTAACGTCCTTGCTGAGCAGCGGGCCCATTACTCAGCGAGCGGATTCGCTGCACAGGTGAAGTTGCCCCTCTTCCCTCTCACACAGCCTTCCTGTGACAGCCAGGGCCACAGAGTGGGGCACAGTGTTCCAAAGGGAGCGGGGATCAGGGGCAGAGTCACAGGGCCCTTAGGGAGCTGCTGGATGCAAGGACGGCAGGGGCCGGTGTGTTTGCGTCCTGTCTTGCTTCCCCAAAGATGAGCCAAGATGGCTCTACCAGACCTACAGCTTTACCAGGGACTCCCCCGCCTCCAAAACTGTGAGGACAAAGTCTATAAATAAAAGTCAGTAAGAATAAGTGTATCCAATCTCCAGAGCTCTGCTCTAGCAAAGCTAGCCAGATGGAAGCCATGTATATTTGCATGAGCATATGTTTACATGTAAAAAAAATCTGCTTAAAATAATTACCCCTGGGGGTGCAAATCTATCAGATCATGGCTCCTGGTGCATGTATGTGGTCCTCCTCTCCCTCCGGTGCCTACTGCAAGGAGGAGAGGTTTCACCAGGTATTTTCAGAGGAGAAAATTCTGTGCTCACTTGCAGAGCACAGTCTCCACAGCCTGGGCTGGGGAGGTCTCCTGCAGAGTTGGTGTGGAGCCCCGGGGGCTGAGCGAGGCCCTGTCAGCTAGAGATGGGGTGCAGGTGTTCCAGCAGAGGCCTGAGGAGCAGGAAGGTTTCTTTCAGTTTTGGTGTGGAGCCCAGGCGCTGAGCAAGGTCCTGTCACCTGGAGATGGGGTGCAGGTGTCCCAGCAGAGGCCTGGGGTGGGGGAGGCATCCCACAGAGTTGGAGGGGAGCCCTGCATGCTGAGCAACATCCTGTCAGCTGGAGATGGGGTGCAGGTGTCGGCCTGGGGCGGGGGAGGTGTCCTGCAGAGTTGGATGGAGCCTGGGCGCTGAGCAAGGCCATGTCCCTAGAGATGAGGGTTAAGTGTTGCAGGCAGAGGTGGCCACGAGAGGCAGAAGCCCAAGGCCGCAGGAAACGGAGTAGAAAAGGAAGGGGGGCTGGAGGCCAAGCCAGGGCACTCCTTGGACTGTCTTCCAACCTAGCCGATTAAAAGCAGGAGGTAGCATAATTTGTTTTGTTTTCAAAGTAACTTGTCAGCAGAGTAGAGAGTGGTTTGGAGCCCAGAACTCAGTGAGGCAGAGGTGGGGGAGGGGGGCACAAAGCTGCAGCCCCCTCCCACAGCTGGAAATCCGGCTGAGTTGAGAAGGATACTAAGAGTAGAGTACAACTGAACTCCCCAGGGCAGGCTTTAGGTCCCTTTAGGTCAACACTGCCCCTGCAGACCCAGGAGCCCCTCCTGCTCTGGGGACCCTCTGTCTGCACCCCACCGGGGGCACCGCCCGCCGGTGCCCAAGATCTCACCAGCAGGGAGTCGGAAGGTGAGCATCAGCTGGTCCCCTCCCAACCCCAGGGATACCGATGCTGTGGATACAGGAGGCTTCCAGCTGGTGCCTGGGGTAGCCCGGGGTCTCTCTGCTCCCTGGACCACAGACCTGGACCTGTGTTGGAGGCCCGGGTCCTGAGAGATGCTACTGCCTTTAGGAGGTGAGGCCCGGCTTGGGTCATGGGGCCCCTCCCTACTCCCCTTGCCCCATGGGAGGGGTTCTGCGCCTGCCACAAGGTGTGGCTTCACCAGCATCCCAAAGCCACAGACCGACCCATGGTGGGCTATGAGCCAAAGTAAACCATTCTTCTTCATGCACCGGCATCTTGGGTGCTTGTTACAGTGGTGAAAAGCCGACTCATATACTGGGGTTTCAGCTTCTTCCTCTTCTGCCTTTTATTTATTTTTTCTTCTTCATTTTTTTTGTAGCACTGGGGACTGAACCCAGGGGCATTCTACCGTCGAGCTACACCCCCAGCCCTATTTTTTACTCTTTATTTTGAAACGGCCTCACTAAGTTGCGGAGGGCCTCACTAAGTAGCCGAGGCTGGCCGCAAACCGGCCTCAGCCTCCCAAGTACTGGGATTGCAAGCGTGCACACCACGCCCGGCTCCTCTGCTGCCTTTTATCTCCCAAAACTCTCTCCATTTTTCTAGGGATACCGGAAATATCAAAGGATGGAAAAAACAACAACAAAAAACCCAACCCCATGTTCTTCTGCTTCGGGGCCTGTCGTTTTCTTCCCCGTGGATATGAAGGGGTGCCACGTGGATGAAAGAGGAAGAGAGAAGGAGGGGCAGGAAAATGTGTGAACAACACAGTGTTCACACAGCAGTGCCGATGAGGCTGGCTTACAGGCACACAATTTGACTTACAGGCACCGGGGCAAACACGCACGACACCTCTATTCACTAAATCCCAAGGATAATCCCAGCCCTAGAGAGTCTTATCCTTATTTACAGAAGAGGTAACCAAAGTTCAGAGGCGTTGAGCAATATCCCGGGTGTCACACAGCTGGTGAGGGCAAGCCTGTAGCCCTCACCAAGGTCTGTGGACTCTGATAAGTGACTTGCACTCTCAGCTGTGTGCCGTCTGTCCAGAAGGCTGCTGGCGGAAGTCAGCTGGCCGAGCCCCCTCTCCCCTCCCGCCCCCGGTCTCTGGAGAGCTGGTATCTCTGAGTTTCCCCACAATGACCCCACTTCCCTCTCCAGATTCTTCCCAAGGGTGATATGGTTGTTGATAGACGAAATGCAAATGAAAGGAATCCTTCAAGAATTAGAACCAGATCTTAAGGAAGAAAGTGAATTCCCCATACCAAACTCCAACAGATTTAAGCCGCTTTTCAGTGACACGGCATCGCCTGCCAAACTCTCATGGCCGGAGCATGGGAACGCATCCCGTAGGCTGTGTGCCTGGCAGCGGGTCTGAAAGATGGAAGGGCTGAGCCCTCCACACTCAGCATGAAGATGCCCGGCTGCTTACAAGGTGCATGGGGGGGGGGGGCAGCGCTCTTGTTTCCTGTGACTGGTATCGGCTAGACATTCCACCAAATCCAATAGCCAGAACTCCATCAACGGTGGCCATGAGGGCAGCTCTCGTCCATCTAGAATGTCTGCATACTGCCTTGCAGTGAAGCAGTCCTGGTCAGCCATGTTCATTGAAAGATCCCTGCTTGAACACGGCGCTCTGTCTCCATGGTCCAAATGAGCCGCCTTACCCATTGACTTGTAGACTTCCTTTGAAGAAAGTGTTCTGGCTCTTCGTGTTTTTGCTGTCAGGAAACCGAATCTCAACAGGCGTCCAGAGGGTGGATGCAGCAGCCCTGGCTTGTCCAAGGCTCGGTCAGCGCAGGAGAGTGCCTGCCAGGATGGAGCATCCAAGGACACTGCACGTCCTGCGGCCTGCCGAGGTCCAGGGCCGCGCCCCCTCAGCCCTCCTGCTCCGGATGATCCACAGACCAGGAGCCCAGGGCCCCTCGGGTGCAAGAGGGCAGCCAGAGGCCGTGGCCGCAGATAGAAGTTAATTCATGGACAGGTGAATTAGCCCGGGGCCCTTTGTCCACCACCTTCGTCTTGCTGGACCCACTCCAATCAGAAAGCTAGACACAGACAGACACATAGACACAGACACAGATGATACACACAGATACATGTATACACCTACAGGCACACACAGACACATACACACAACCACAGATAAACACACACAAACTGACTCACAGACACACACAAAGGCACAGACAACACAGAAGCACAAAGACACACGGAGACACACAAATATATATATATATTTTAGTCCTATGACACACAAATATTTTTTTTTCAGTCCTGTGAGACACAAATTATTACTTTTTTCAGTCCTGTGACACACAAATACCTATTTTTTCTGTCCTGGGCTGGGCTTCTTTAGGCATCCTGGGGAAATGCCAAAGGACCTGAGCAGTCCCTCAGATTTTAGCACATTTCGATTTAGAGGAGGCCGATCAACAGAGGGTGGCTGGAAGGCACGCATCTGCTCCTGTGCTGCCAGCTCCGAAGGAACAGAAGGGAAGCAGTGGTCCCCCGATCACATTTCTGGTAATGTCCCAGGCTCGGATGCAGGACCAGGAGACACCCTTGGAAGACAGTAGGAAGGGCTTCCCACACACAGCAGGCTGAAGGGCACTTTTCCCTCCAGCTGCAGGGAGTAAAAGATAAATGAATTCTGAATCAGGCCACGGCTTTGTCCTTTCTCTTTTGCTCCATCCCTCTGAGTGTCATCTGTAAAACAGGGACAGCCGAGCTGGGCGTGGTGGCACATGCTTGTAATCCCAGCACTTGGGAGGCTGAGACAAGAGAATTGCAGGTTTGAGGCTAGCCTCAGCTACTTAGTGAGGCACTCTGCAACTTAGTGAGGCCCTGTTTCAAAATAAAGAATAAAAAATAGGATCCGGGCATGGTGGCACACACTTGTAATCCCAGCATTCGGGAGGCTGAGACCAGAGGATCCAGGTTCGAGGCCAGCCTCAGCTACCTACTCAGCTACCTAGTGAGGCACTCCGCAACTTAGTGAGACTCGGTTTCAAAATAATAAAAAAATAAAAAAAAAAAATAGGGCTGGGGGTGTAGCTCAGAGGTAGAATGCCCCTGGGTTCAATCCCCAGTACAGATAAAAAAAAAAAAAAAGGAGGAGGACTCTGGGCAGAGACAGCAGGTTTCCTACATCATTAGGGTTGGGGAACCTGTCCCCACAGGACTCACTAACGTCAGAGTGGAAGGGCAACATGAGCATGTGCAGTTCTAACGTCAGGAGTGAGTATCGCAGCCAGTAAAACATGGCAGCTCAGAAGATGCCAAGAGAGTCTCTTCCACGTCCATGGGCAGGGACGGGGCACTCACTACATGGCAGACATGGTAGGTTGGCAGTCCTGGGCTACAATTAAGGAATGCTGTTGGTTGAGAGTGGTGGAGCCCAGGGAGTGGCGAGGCTCAGACTGGGACAGTGGGCGAGAGAGGCAGGTGGGGAAGCGGTGCATGTGGGCAGGAGGTACACAGGACGGGGAGGTGCACCTGGGCAGCAAGGGCAGATGGATTGCGGGTACACTGCCCCGGAGCTGCAGGAGCTGCAGGAGGCACACAGGGGCTTCAGGGGACAGGTAAGCTAACTCACATCACCTTACCTGAGAAGGGAAGTGAGTCTGTTGGCTAGTACAAAGGCACACTGGCTAACTGCTCCAAACGGTGTCCAGTTCCGTCTGGACTTGGAATGAAGACACCCTATCCAGGGGACTGGAGTTCAGTGGATGCTCATCACGCCTCAGTAGAAATTATGTATGTGTGCAGCCGCCTTGGCTCCCAGATTCACCTGTGCCTTCCTCTCCCTCCACAGGACATCACTCACCGCTTGGAGAGGCCCGGGTGCCCTTGAAAACAAGGGGGTACTATGTCCTTGTTGGCTGTAGCATTCAATAAATGTCGATTAGATTGTGCCCCTGGGTTCAATCCCCAGTACCACAAACAAAACAAAACAAAAAGTTTGTGCTGTGGGTAAGTCTGCACTCTGCTCCTCCCAGCTGTGATGAAGGAACCTGAGGCATGGGCTCCTCCTTCCTAGCACGGAGAAGCCTGACTGATGGGAGACCCACGGGACCCACCATACACAGCTCGGCTTGCACACATGGCTAAAGGAATTTTGGCTGTGTCTATGGGAACAGTTTAAGTTTAGATAATGTGTGTGCCCTTGGGATGTTTTTAAATGTTCGTTTTTTATGCCCATCTCACAACAAAAGGGCTAGACGTTTAGTATGAAGGTTAGTGACTTCAGACAATACTTTTTAGTAAAAGAAAAAAGAAATGCTTTCTGAAATTTAACAAGTAGAAGAACATCTTAATTATTATCTTAATTATTCTTGAAGGAATTGTAAACAAAGCAATGTGGAATCTTCTCCTCAATTAAGTGTGGCATTCATGGAAATGGAATTTGAACTTTCTCACAGTGTCCCAAGGATTTCGGCCAAGGATTTAATCATGCATCTCCACCACAATTAGTGTTGCCCTGCTGAGGACTGACAAAAATAAATGAGGGAAGGAGGGAGGGATGGAAGGGGAGATGGAATTGGAGAGGGAAGAGCAGGAGAGGCAGGAAGAGCCGGGAAAGGGAGGAGGGAGACCCTGCCGTCCGTTCAGAGATATTAACTTGCACCCAGAAACACCAACCGATCTGTCACCCTCTGCGTCCTCCAGGGTTAAGGGTCCAGCTCTGTAACCTTGAGCACCAGTGCCCTCCTCAAGCTTCACATTTTCACATGTGAAACAACAGAGCTGAGTGCAGTAGGAGTGGGGTCTCTTAACTGTAACCCACCTTTGATCTCAAACTGCCCAGGCCCGGGTGGGTGAAGCCCCAGTCTGGCAGTCTTAGGTCCAGTCAATTTCTACTCCATATTCCATCCACATGTCTACACACTCATAATCTACATCCTGTCTGTACCTCTTCTACAGCTAGCCTATATTTAATCTATATCTAAACGGTACCAGTCTATGTCCCCCCTACATCTAGTCTAATCTATCTCTATGATAGGCCTATCTCTTGACTGCTCATCCCCAGAGCCAGCAGAGAGCTTGGCTACCAGCAGATGCTGAATAAACACATGCTAATGAAAGAATGAAGGTACCGCTGACTAGATGAGCAATTATTGCTCACTTGGGAGCCACTTTTGGTCCCAGTCACCAAACTGGGGTTACTATCCTGCCTGACCAAGCCGACAGCACCAAATGGAGGGGCAGAAGCAGCGACTCGGGCTTTGGCTACCGCTACACCAGAGCAAGGCACTGTTATCCACAGGACCCGCCCAACAGAAGCGCTGGCTTCCCAGGTGGCCTTGCAGGTAACAGCTGTGTGACCTTCAGACCCCCTAGAGAGACAGCAAGGACCTTTGTCCTTGTAGGAGGCATTCACATGCCCAGCCCTAATACATCTGTACTCCTCACACCCCACTGGCATTACCCTGCTTAATTAAAAAAATACCTTACTAGGTAGACAGACTTCTAGATGAAGAAACTGAAGCTCCAGTGGGTTGCACAATCTGTCTGAGCTCCAACAGCAATTAACAGGGAAGGAGCCTGCCCAGATCTCATGCCTGCAGATGTGTTGCTTGCAAAACAGAAAGAGACTCTGTTATAAGCAGCCAAAAGCAAAGGCTTTCAGTTCAAAAGAGTAACGGGCCATCGCCAAACGAGCCGGGAGCAGAATTAGTAACGATTCTTTAATAAGCTGAGACTCTACGGAGATGAAAGGCGGGAGGACGGGTGTGTGCTTGCCTTTCAGGAGTTTATCATCTACCTGAGATAAGAGCTGCACCAGGTTGGCAAGTGACTCATGGTAAGAAATGAAGCACAGCACAGAGCTCACGCTGGACGCGGTCCAGAGGTTAGTCACCTCACATCTGATGGAGGAGATGCAGGGATAGTTCTCTTTGTGGTACTGGGGATTGAACCCCGGGGGCATCCTACCTCTAAGCTACACCCCCAGCCCTATTTTGTTTGTTGTATTTTTTTTTTTTTTTTTTTTTTTTTTTTTGCGGTACTGGGGATTGAACTCAAGGGCATTCTACCTCCGAGCTATACCCCCAGCCCTATTTTTTATTCTTTATTTTGAAACCGAGTCTCACTAAGTTGCGGAGTGCCTCACTAGGTAGCTGAGGCTGGCCGCGAACCCGGATCCTCCGGTCTCAGCCTCCCGAATGCTGGGATTACAAGCGTG
>PVLC010009715.1:29670-53214 GCA_004027655.1 Graphiurus murinus | reverse complement strand
GTACTGGGGATTGAACTCAGGGGCATTCTACCTCCGAGCTATACCCCCAGCCCTATTTTTTATTCTTTATTTTGAAACCGAGTCTCACTAAGTTGCGGAGTGCCTCACTAGGTAGCTGAGGCTGGCCGCGAACCCGGATCCTCCGGTCTCAGCCTCCCGAATGCTGGGATTACAAGCGTGCGCCACCATGCCCGGCTTTTTTTTTTTTTTTTTGATAGAAAATCCTCAGCTTCAGAGACGCCTGGCCAGGAGCATACTTGCTCTGGTGCATCTCCTCCTGCATTGCTGCTGGCCAGGATCCTGATGCTCCCTCTGGCTCAGGGCTTGACTACAAGATGGGACTTTGTAACCGGGCATGGTGGCATATGTCTGTAATCCCAGTACTTGGGAGGCTAAGACAGCAGGATCCCAGGTTCTAGAACAGCCTCAACAATGTAGTGAGACTCAGCAACCTAGCAAGATCTTGTTAAAAAAGAAGGAGGAGGAGGAGGAGGAGAAGAAGGAAGGAAAGAAAGAAAGGAAGAACGAAAGAAAGAAAAAGAAAGAAAGAAAGAAAGAGGGCTGGGGGTATATATTGGAAGCAGAATGTTCCTTGGGTTCAATCCCCAGTACCAAAAGGAAAAAATGGGGGTGGGGGAGAAGGCTTTGCACTTATGTTCTGCCCATATTTCTTGGATCCCCCCGGGCCTTGCTACTTATACACCATTACTCTGTCAAGCCCAATTTCCTTAGTCATCGTGCCTTTGTTGAGCATTTGGGATCCTTCCAGATTCTATCTACTGTTATAAAGAGCCCTTCTGTGAGCACTTAGGATAAAACACTTCCCTGCAGTATATAGCTGGGCAAGGTATCAGAGAGCCAAGGGGTTTGAATAGTTGTATGGCTCTTGTTGCCTGAACCCAAATGTAAGAGAGTATTCTAAGAGGATTTAAGCATCTACTGACTTGGTTAAAATTGTACTAATCCACTTACTGTTCTTGTATTCTTTATTAAAATTCTGTCCTCGTAGGGTTCAAAAGGAGGAGAGTGAAATAAAGAATTACTGTAGAGATGTATGTGGGAAAATGAAGGGTCACAGAAGTTCCTCTCAAAAACCTGACATTCTTCCAGTCCTGAAAGGGGGCCGTGAGCAGAGAGGCCTGGCTGGTTCAGCTCTGTCCTTCACCAGTGCTATCCAAGACACAGGGTCCCACCCGCAGGTCTCCAGCTTTCCATTGGCTTGGAGTCTTGCAACCTCGGCAGGGAACTCATCAGCAAGGAGCTCAGGGAGGGGTTTTTGTCGATGATCCCCACTTCTCTTGCATGTAACCAGCAGTTGGAGGTGAGGCAAAGGCCTCACCTTTGCCCACTGTGAGAAGCCCAAAGATGGGACAGTCCAGAGGTCTCCATCTGGCCACTGAGGCTGTCCTGTGGGGTGTCCAGTTGACACCAAGTTTTGTCCAGCTCTACCCAGCGACTGCACATGGCTCCTGGGTGCGCACTTCCCCACCAGCTCTCCAGGGCAAGTGGCAGCTGTAGGGCAGGGACTGGCAGAGATGGAGAAGGGGGGAGGGGGTCTGCAGCTTGTCCTGTCTGTGGCTGTTCCTCAGAGGGCACTTGCACTGCAGCAGGTGGAAGGAACCCCAGGTAGGAAACCTGGCCCTAGACAAGTTTCTATCCCAATCTGCTGTGTGACCCTGGATAAATGTCTTTCTCTCTCCAGACCTCAGTTTATCCACTGGTACAACGATGGAATGGGACTAAATGACCTTGAAGGGCCTGTCTAAAAGGCTGAGATTCCTCTCATTCCTTCCCTTGGGGTTAGCAGGTATCATTCCTGGGGCTGGTCAGGGTCAGCTGCAGGTAGAACGTGATTGTTTCACAGGAGTCACCATGTAGGCTGCTTTCCCTTCTGATCTGGAATGAGGTGAGGAGTGGGGGCTGGGCAGGACGGCGCTACTTCCTCCTCCAGCAAGGCTGACTTTCAGCTGGCTTCTCAAATTCTGGCTTCCTTCTGCAGTGGCTGCACTACTTACAATCCCCCCAATCTTAGGAATTCCTGAGTCCCTTTCCTCCTCTCTCTCCAACTAAATGGAAACACCAGGGTAGAACCTTGGGAGGAGGAATTGCATTTATTTAGCTAATTAGTTTATTTATTTTGTGGTACTGGGGATTGAACCCAGAGGCATTCTACCTCTGAACTACACCCCCAGCCCTTTTTAAAAAATTTTTGGCTTTGAAACAGGGTCTCACTAGGCTGTCTGCGATCCTTCTGTCTCAGTCTCCCAAGTACTAGGACTACAGGTATGCACCACCACCCCTGGCACCAGGACTACATTTAATTCTGAAAAACTTGTCTGAGGGATCACGGGGAGACCCATGGTCTCATGAAAATGATTGTGTACATGAAATGTTAAGAGGGGGAAAAAAAAAGATGCAGAATAAAGCTCCATACTGACCCTAACCTTGCAAGTACTACAAACACAAATTCAGGAGACAGTGTGGCTGAGTGGTGAGTTTGAATCCAGACTGTGAGAACTTTTTTTTTTTGGCACTGGAGATTGAACCCAGGGGCATTCTACCTCTGAGCTACACCCCCAGCCCTATTTTTTTATTCTTTATTTTGAAACAGGGTCTCACTAAGTTGCCGAGGGCCTCGCTAAGTAGCTGAGGCTGCCCACGAAACTGCAATCCTCCTGTCTCAGCCTCCCAAGTACTGGAATTGCAAGCATGTGCCACCATGCCTGACTAGACTGTGAGAACTTGGATAAATCATTAATCTTTGCCAATAGTCTATGAAAATAAAAAGAAAATTAAAAAAAAAAGCTGGGTGTAGTGGTGCACACTTGTAAACTCAGTGCTTGGGAGGCTGAGATAGGAGGATGGCAGGCTCATAGCCAGCCTCAGCAAATTATGAGGGCTTCCGCAGCTTAGTGAGACCCTGTTTCAAAATAAAGAATAAAACAGGGCTTGGAGTGTAGCTCAGAATAGAATGCCCCTCAGTTCAATCTCCAGTATCACAATAAATAAATAAATAAATAAATAAATAAATAAATAAATAAAAAACAGCATTGAAAGAACTTGTCAAATGGTGTGGTTAGGGCTTCAGGAGGCCTCACTGATAAAGATTCCAGCTCCGGCCTAGGCTTGGTGCTTCAATTACCTCCTGACCTGCAGGCAGCTACAACACATAATTACTCTGTACTCAGAGGTGTCAGATGCAAATTAAGAGGTTATCAGGGCCGGGCTGGGCCATGCTTGTAATCCTAGCATTTGGGAGGCTGAGACCAGAGGATCTGGGTTTGCGGCCAGCCCCAGCTACCTAGTGAGGCACTCCGAAACTTAGTGAGACCCTGTTTCAAAATAAAGAATAAAAAATAGGGCTGGGGTATGAGCTATACCCTCGGATCTTTTTATTTTTTTATTTTGAGGCAGGGTCTCCTTAAATTGCTGAAGGTCTCACTAAATTGCTGAGACTGGCCTCAAACCTGTAATTCTCCTGCCCCAGTCTCCCAAGGACTGGGATTACAGGCATGTACCACCCTGCTTGGCTGTCATAAACATTTTTATTAAGCATATATGTCCTTGTCATTATCTTCTGTCATGCTTCCCTGTCACATTGCACTGTCCTTCCCAGAGTTCAATAGAAGTTCCCTGAAAAGAAATTTTTATTGCTTTGTATTCTTTGTCCATTTAAGCTTTCACTTTCCTTGCCTGCCCTGGAACTCTGATTCAGAGATATATGAACCTGTGTCTCCCAAATTGCAATTCCTAAGATTCCAAATAAAGTCCTTGTTCCTTTTGCAGTTTCCGAGTTTGTGACTGATCATAAGAAACAGTGTGGAGCCGGGGGTGGTGGCGCATGCTTGTAATCCCAGCATTTGGGAGGCTGAGACTGGAGGATCTGGGTTCAAGGCCAACCTCAGCTACCTAGTGAGGCACTCTGCAACTTAGTGAGACCCTGTTTCAAAATAAAGAATAAAAAATAGGGATAGGGGTATAGCTCGGAGGTAGAATGCCCCTGAGTTCAATCCCTAGTACTGCAAAAAAAAAAAAAAAAAAAAAAAAAAAAAAAAAAAGAAACAGGGGGAAGGGGGGGGGGGGGGGGTAAGTTTGAATCATTTCTTTCTGTGTGTGTGTGTGTGTGTGTGTGTGTGTGTGTGTGTGCGCGCTACTGGGGATTACACACAGGGGCATTCTACCTCTGAGCTGCACCCCTAGCCCTTTTCTTTTGGTACTGTGGATTGAACTCAAGGGCACTATACCTCTGAGTGACACTCTCAGTCCTATATATTTTTTTTATTTTGAAACAGGGTTGCACTAAGTTGTGGAGGGCCTCGCTAAGTTGTGGGACCTGGCCATAAAACTGTGAACCTCCTGTCTCAGCCTCCAAAGGACTGGGATTAGAGGCGTGCACCTCTATGCCTGGCTTGCTTGCTTGCTTATTATTTATTTGTACTGGGGATTGAACTCAGAGGCATTCTACCTCCGAGTTACACCCCTAGCTCTTTTTATTTTGAAACAGGATCTCTCTAGGTTGCTGGGAGTCCTGCTAAATTGCCAAGGCTGGTCTTGAACCTGTGATCCTCTTGTCTCAACCTCCCAAGTACTGGGGTTACAGGCATGTGCTACCACACCCAGCTTTATTTTTTTATTTTGCAGCAGGATCTAAGTTGCCTTGAACCTGTGATCTTCCTTTCTCAGGCTCCAGTGTTGCTGGGGATACAGGTGTGCATCACTGTGCCTAGCTTCAGTTTATCTAGGTTCTTATAGTTGAGATTCGAACTCAGCCTGTTGTGGTGGGTACATGTCTGCAATCTCAGTAACTCAGGAGGCTGAGACAGGAGGATTTCAGGTTAAAGGCTAGCCTCAGCAACTTAGTGAGACTATGTCTTAAATAAAAAATAAAAAAGGCTGGGATGTAGCTCAGCAGTAGAGCACACCTGTCCAGGTTCAATTTCCAGTACTGACAAAATAAATAAATAAATAAGTAAATAAATAATTGGATAAGTCGTTAACCCGTTTGCTATTGATTGATTCTTACCCATAAACTGGAACTAATAACAATAAATGGCACCCATAGAACAAAATGTGGGCAGAGAGGCAAAGTCTTGGGTCCAAAATCTGTGGCTTATACTGCCAAGCTTGAAAAGGCAAGGCTAAACTAGCCACTAAACTGGGTTAAAAGTGCACCACTGAGTTTTCTATACCTAAAGACAGAAAAGATACCTTAGGGGTTGGTGGACATTGCTCAATGGTAGAGCACTTGCCTAGCACGGGAAAGGCCTTGGGTTTGACTGATTACCCGTGAGTAGGGGGTTAAGATATATTCTAAAAGCGTGTATGGTGTATGGTGGTGCATGACTGTAATTCCAGTATGTGGGAGGCTTAGACAAGATGATCGCAGCTTCGAGGTCTGCCTCTAGGCCTATCTCTAAAGAAGAATAAAAAGGGCTGGGAGTATAGATCGGAGACAGAATGCCCTTGGGTTCCATCCCCAGTAAAACCCCTCCCACACACCCCGCCGCCCAAAAAAAAAAAAAGATACACTTTACATAGTACATTAACCTTGAGTAGTCAATTGGGGTGTTCTTGCAGGACCACTCCCTTCCCCTCCTCCTCCAGTTCTTGCACCGCCCCTCCCGCCCCTCCCGCCCCTCCCCTGCCGCAGGCGCCCTGCGCCGCGCTGAGTCAGGCTGCGCCGGGGCGGGGCTTGCGCCTGCGCACTGGGGGGGCGGCGGCGCGGGGGGTAGGTTTATATTCGCGCGGTCAGCTGACGGTCTGCATTGCAGGCTGCACAGTCCAGCGACGCCATGTACGCTCTCCTCCTTCTGGTCAGCCTGTTGGGCACTGGTAAGCTTGGGGTCCCCAGCCTGGGCAAGCGGTTCCCCCCGGAGTCCGCCCGTCCCGGACCGGGCCGCAGGGGCCTACCCCCTCCGCTGTCCCGGCCGGGGTTGGCGAGGCCGCGCACTGCGCCGGCGTCTGCCGGTGCCGGTCCTGCCGGGGTTGCTCGGGAGGCTGTGGAGAAACCTGGGTGGGGGCGAGTGGGCGAGGCGGGCGGGGCTCCCGAGGCAGTCTGCGCTGCTGGGGCCGCTGCGGGCCTTCCCTTAGGCGGCCCTTCCTGCTGTGGGCGTGGGTCTGGTCGGGTGACCCCTCCCGCAGCGGTGTTGTGCCGGTGCTGGGCGCACGTGATCGACTGGGCTGGAGCTCCGTCCCGCGGGACCGAACGTTGCCCTCGCCCTAGTTTGTAGGGATACTGAAGGTGCAGGAAGCACATAGATCTATTGTCGGTGTTAATGTTTATCCTTGCGTCTGTATTTACTCTGGATCTTGAAGGCGATAGGGGGTTTTGTGGTCCCGACTGTTGCAATGGAGTCCTTATTTCACTGTTTTAAAATGTCTATCACGGCCATTGGGCAGTTTAAGAAATGATCTTTATTTTGGGAAGATCTAAGTATTTGAGAATTGTGCACAGAATATTGTACTTCTTTATTGTTCTAAAATAGTACTGACGATTGTTAAAATCGCTGCCCGTTCTTCCTGGCATTAGGAGGGCCCTAACTGCCCTCCCTGACCCTTCTTTTTATTTCGTAACTCTTGCCTTCTCGTCTTAGCCTAATTTAAATCATGGTAAAAAGAAAAGCCCTAGGCGAAGTATCAAAGAAATTCTATAGTTTGCTGGGCAGGCTGGTGCCAAAGTCCTATAATCGCAGCTACTCAGGAGGATCACAAGTTTGAGGCCAGTCTGGGCAATTTAGCTAGACCCTAAAGAGGGAGAGGAAAGAAAAGGAGAGAGGAGAGAGCGAGAGAGAGATTGAGATTGAGATTGATTGATTGATTGATTTTAATCGCTATAGAGAGGATTCCAAATCTTGAATGTTTTCAGGTCGTAGCCCAAGGACCTGATCTTCAAGCCTCCTCAACCTCAGTTTCTGTTTCTTAGTAACTATGTAATTTAGGGGTTAGCTTCTAATGATTATTCAGCCACTCAAGTTTTAATAAATGGTAACAAAGTGGATGATACAGTTGATGGAAATCCAAAGAAATTTTAAAAATTTAACTGGATCGATACATATAAGACTTTTTTCTCATGGTGGCTTTCAGCGACTGTGGAGAATGTTTCATGGCTTTACATCAAGCTTTTAAACTTGTAGACTATGAAAGGTGATCTTGCTTATAAAGAAAAATTTTGGGTTTTATAGTGAAGATTTATTTCTCACTGAGGCTTCTATTACTGTTCTATAGTCTGTATCGTTAGTAAACTAATGCTAGTCTTTAAATGTATTTTTATTTTTACAGTATTATCACCATTGTTCCTGTTGAATTAAGTCACTTCTCATGAGACCCTTAGAAATTCTGATTTACTTAGATCACCCAAAAGGGACTTGTTTCTTTGGAAATGTAAAATTCATTTATAATATATAGGGGAGTGTGTTTAGCAAGAATATGTAGTTAACCAAGGTTCCCTATTCCCTGAGCGGTTGGGTACATGGGGAGTGTATTATAATAGCCTTGGCCTAACCTTGATGCCTGGCCCTTGGGATTATGCCATCACCACACTGATAGCACAGTGTGGGAATGCTAGCCTGCCTTGACAGCTCTGCCTAGCGTGGCTTTCTGGAAATGTAATTTCTAAAAACACTGATACTGAATTTGGGAATGAAGGTACATGGTGACTGCAGCCATTGTCCATTAGAACTTGCTGTTTAACTGTGATGCCTCTGTAGGACAGGGTGCCATTGGGGGGGGGTACTGGAGATTGAACCCAGAGGTACCCTCCCTCTGAGCTATACCCCTAGGCCTTTATTTATTTACATATTTATTTATTTATTTTTATTTTTGAAACAATGTCTCACTAGGTTGCTGAGGCTGGCCTTGAACCTACGATTCTGCTGTCTCAGTTCCTAAGTATTGGGATTACGTGTGTGCATCAGCATATCCAGCTATGTTTTATGTTTAAATAATGTTGCAGATGGTTGGGGTTGTCACTCAGTGGTAGAGTGCTTGGCTAGCATGTACCAGGCCCTGGGTTCCAACCCTAGCTCCAACCCCCCCCCCCCCAAAAAAAAAGTGTCCTGGGGGTAGAGACACTTGCTTTCAGATTACTTTTCTGTTTACCCTGTTGTCTCTGCCCCCCCCCCCTGCAAAAAAAAAGAATGAAAGTGAAATGTGACATAATGAGAGTTGGGGGAATATCTGATCTAGCCTGTTTGTGAGGAATAAAGACACAGAGGTGACTCTCAAATCAGATTATTTCCTCGGGATGCTAGGCCCAGAACCCAGAATTCTTCGCAGTGCACTTTCTACATCCCTTCATCCACACATACCTCTTTTTATAAATGTAATGAGCATAATTTACTACATGCACATGTAAGTGGACACCTTGGGGAATTATCTCGAGCCTGCACAGGTGAGCAGTGTCCAGCTTCCCCTTTGCTATTCCATCTCATCTGTCCCAGAGGAGACAGCTCTGTTAACTTCTAACACCAGAGCTGTAACATTTGCTATGGGGAACTTTTTTGTTGTTGTTGTTCTGCGGATTGAACTCAGGGGCATTCTATTTTTGAGCTACACCCTCAGCCCTTTTTATTCTTTATTTTGAAACAGGATCACTAGGTTGCGGAGGGACTTGCTAAATTGCTGAGACTATCCTCAAACCTGTGATCCTCCTGTCTCAGCCTCCCAAGTACTGGGATTATAGGTGTGCACTACCTCGCCCAGCTTCATTTGGAACTTCTTATGGAAGGAGTTCTAGGGTCAGGACACACTGTTCTTGATTGCTGTTGTTAGAAAAGGCGAGGCCAGCCGGGCGTGGTGGCGCACGCTTGTAATCCCAGCATTCAGGAGGCTGAGACCGGAGGATCCGAGTTCGCGGCCAGCCTCAGCTACCTAGTGAGGTACTCCGCAACTTAGTGAGACTCGGTTTCAAAATAAAGAATAAAAAAAATAGGGCTGGGGGTGTAGCTCGGAGGTAGAATGCCCCTGAGTTCAATCCCCAGTACCGCAAAAAAAAAAAAAAAAAGGCGAGGCCAGGGTTATTGAGGTCAGTGTGGAGCATGTGGCTTGGTAGTGGGGAGCATGAGTGCTCCCTGAAGCTTCACTGCCTCAGTGCTGTCCCTGGGTTTTGGGTAGCCATCCTGATGGGGTCTGCCCACACAGAGGTGATATGTTCTCTAGGAATGCACATTATGCACAAATACCTACTCATTTCATAATTTTTCTCTCTTTTTTTTTTTTTTGTGATGAAAGACATGACTTTATAGCCTGGCCTGCTGAATATCCACAGAAATGCCAGGTCTGTGAGCAATTTTGGGTAAATTGCCCCTTTAGCAATAGTAAGTAATTTTTATTTTGTGGAAACATTGGTATAATTGCATGAAGGAGGAAGAGATTGTTGTTAAATCAATGATTTTTCAAGTTCTTGAAGTACATTTGACAGATTTTTTTCCTTTTTATTTTTATTCTTATTTATTTTTGTATTGGGGATTGAACTCAGGGACATTCTACCTTGAGCTGCACTCTCAGCCCTATTTTTTAAATTTCGAAGCAGGGTCTTGCTAAGTAGCTGAGACTGGCCTCAAACTTGGAATCCTCCTGTCTCAGCCTCTCAAGTACTGGGATTATAGGTGTCTAGTCTACCACCTTCCCTGGTTTGACAGATTTTTTTTTTCAGTATGGGTGATTGAACCTCAGGGGCATTCTATCTCTGAGCTACACCCCCAGCCCTTTTTAAAAATTCTTTATCTGGAAACGGGGTCTCACTAAATTGCTGAGGGCCTCACTAAATAGCTCAGGCTGGCTGTGAACCCGTGATCTTCCTGTCTCGGCCTCTCAAATACTGGGATTACAAGCCTGTACCACCATGCCTGGCTTAGACAGATCTTTTAAATACCTGCTATGAGAGTTGAAGTGTGTTGGATTGAGTGGAATTCTCTAGATTGGGGAAAGAAAACTTAATCCTCCATTTTCTTTTTTTGCGGTCCTGGGGATTGAACCCAGGGGCATTCTACCTCCGAGCTACACCCTCAGTCCTATTTTTTATTCTTTATTTTGAAACAGGGTCTCACTAAGTTGCGGAGTGCCTCACTAGGTAGCTGAGGCTGGCCGTCAACCCGGATCCTCCGGTCTCAGCCTCCCAAGTACTGGCATTACAAGCATGTGCCACCATGTCTGGCTTAATCCTCCATTTTCTTATGTGAAACTGGACTGTCCAGGCAGTCCTAGGAACAGAATTGCCAAGTTGCTTGAGCAGATGGGGAAGAGGAAAGGTAAGTCCTTGCTGGCAGGGGATAGCACCTGACTAGGTGTGCTTGGGAAGTCCTCCAGGCCAAGAAAGACCAAGCCACGTGGGCAGGTATGAGGTAGCCTGCTTACATAATTCCTGGCAAAGGAGCACTAATTACATTGACTGCTTGTAAAAAAACAACTATTTTTTTTTTTTTTTTTTTCTCCCCAGATACAGTGGTGCTTGCCTATAATCCTAGTACTTGCTGGGGCTGAGATAAGAAAACAGCAGGTTCAAGGCCTGCCTCAGCAACTTAGGGGAGAATCTGCCATTCTTTTTGTTGGGACTGAGGTGATACCGGAGTAGAAGTTTAACATTACCACATTGCTGACACTAGCTGTATAACCTTGGGCAAATTACTTAACCTGATTTCCTCATCTGCAAAATGGGATTAATTGTTACTATGTCTCTGGGTTGCTGTGAGGCTTTTATAAATTAAGTCAGTATATGAAAAGGCTTAATAAAGGACTGTATTTGTTACTGTACCACACTAATGGATACAGTATCACACTGTCAACATTCTTATCCCACCAGCACAGCGACCCTCCTCTGCCCTTGATTTTGTGATTTCATTGCCTTCCTTCCTTCATTTCAAAGGATGTTGTAAGTTTAATAAACTAAATTGACATATTTGGAATGTGTGTGCTGGGTGTAATTAGTGAGTCAGGCAAATGAAGCAGGGCAGGTTGACAGCAGTGAGAGGGACCGGGGAGGGAGTTCATACTCCAGGGAACCAGACCAGGTTTGACTACCTGGTCAGTGTCAGTGTAGCAGCCATGGGTCCAAGCTGATTCCTGGTAACCTGAATATTGGGTCTAGACCTGTTATCACTAACTCTGGGTCCTGGAATGGGTCGTTCAAGCCCAAAGCCTGATTCTCCCATCCATAGACGGAGGCAAATGGTTTAGAGTAGGTGATCGATGTATACAGAACACAGTTCAGTCAGTTTAATATTGTGAAGAGTAGGAAGTGTATCTCCCCATGTTGCTGTCTCTGGACCTTCCCAGACAACCTAGAACCAGCACCCACTGTATTCCTTCCTTCCCTTTTTTTTTTTTTTTGTAGGGGATTGAACCCAGGAACTCACACATGCTAAGCAGGTGCTTGACCACTGAACTACATCTTACCATCCAACAGCCCTACCATCTTTCTTTCACCTTTTCTCTTCATGTCTTTTTCCTCCCTCCCTCTTTTTCTTTTGTGTGGTACTGGGGTTTGAACCCAGGGGCATTCTACCTCTGAGATACACCCCGAGCCCTTTTTAATTATTTTGAAAAGGGTCTTGATAAGTTGCTGCAGCTGGCCTTGAACCTGTGGTCTTCCTGTCAGCCTCCCAAGTACTGGGATTACAGGCTTGCGCCACAAGGACGCTCCATACACCATTTCCCTTTTTAACACAAGCGGTACCACATTATATGGACTGTTTCACTTCTTGTTCTTTAAGCTGTGAGGCATTTTAGTTATCTAGAAAAGTGGATGAGTAATTCTAATGAACTATGTGTATTCAACACTGAGGTTGGAAAATGGATTCTGACACCTTGCCTCCCTCCATAGATAACCACTTTTATGGAATCTGTTTATCACTCCCCTGCAGGTCTTTCTATAAGTGTAACCTTCAACAGTCTGTATAGTATTGTTTGGAATATTTTAAACAATTTATAGATCCCGTATGTATTCTTGGGTTAGTTTTTTTTTGCTAATAAGGTTTATCCCTGTTGATAGTGTGTTTACACATCTCCTTATGCACATGGACAAACATTTCTCTAGGGGATCTACCTAGGAACAGAAATGCCAAGTTGTGAAGTACACATGTTTTCTCCTTAACTAGAAATTACCACATTGTTTTTCAAGATGATTTTGGCAATTTATAGTCTCACAGTATATTCAGTTTCAGGTTGTGGTGTATCCCCATTAACATTTGATGTTAACCCCAGCTACTTGGAAGACTGAGGCAGGAGGATCTTGAGTTTGAGTCCAGCCTGGGCAATTTCATGAGAACCCATCCATCTTCAAAAAAAAAAGCAGGAGAAGCAACTGAGTATTAAAGTAACACCAATAACTTTCATAGCAGAAGTTTTGTTGGACTGGAGTACTATAAAATGAACTAGGTGGGAATTTCTGTCTGCCAAATTGCATCATTCTTTTTTGCGTGTGGTACTGGGGATTGAACCCAGGGGCATTTTACCTCTGAGCTACATCCCTAGCCCTGTTTTATTTTATTTTTTATTTTGAAACAATCTTGCTAGGTTAATGAGAGTCTCACTACTTGCTGAGGCTGTCCTAAAACCTGTGATCCTCCTGTCTGAGCCTCCAAGTAATGAGATTACAGGTGTGTGCCACCATGCTGGCTTTGCATTATTCTTTTATGGTGTTAAAGGCATTGCAAAAAATAGGGCCATAGATGTAACTCAGAAGCAGAGCACCTGCCTACCTAGTGCATGACCCTTGGTTTAATTCCTTGCACCACCACCCCCACACGTAAAAATTGTAATAATGTATGAAACAAGATGTTCTTCTTACTAAATATGTTTGTGTTTATGAAAATGGTTTTTTAAATTAGAAATATATCTTGCATAAAATGGGTTTATCATTCATAAATAATTTTAAAATCGTGTCAGGTTGATTTATAAGATAGTAGGTATTGACAGATTTAACCCACATGAACAGAAGTTCTTGGGACTCTTTAACAACTTATGAATATATAAGAATCCTGAGACCAAAACATTTGATAACCACCAGGCTAAACATTTAGAGAACAACCAACTTCTTTCTGAATCCATAAGGGGGAAATTGCTTCCTCAAATTACAACTGGTTCCCTTTTCAGATTTACCTCAAATCAGCCACCAGGAATATCTCAGATACTAGGCTCCTGTGTCCTACCTATGTAGAATCTCTCCTACCTGTGTAGAATCTACTCCCTCGTGTTGAGGATGAGGGGACCCTTTTAACCTGGACACAAACTTTTATGTAGGTCAACTCTTTACTTGAGCCCAGTCACTCTTGATTTGTTAACTCCTAAAAGCAATTTCTTTTATTTCTTTCTCTTTGTGGACTAGGGATTGAACTAAGGGCCTCACAAATGCTAGGCAAGCTCTCTACCTCTGAGCTACATCCCCAGCCTTTTTTATTTTTTCGTGGTACTGGAAATGGAACCCAGGGGCAGTCTACCTCCGAGGTACACCCCCAGCCCTATTTTTTATTTTGAAACAGGTTCTCACTAGGTTGATGAGAGTCTCACTACTTGCAAAGAGCCGGGTGTGGTGGCGCATGCTTGTAATCCCAGCATTTGGAAGGCTGAGACTGGAGGATCCATGTTCGTGGCCAGCCTCAGGTACCTAGTGAGGCATTCTGCAACTTAGTGAGGCCTGGTTTCAAAATAAAGAATAAAAAATAGGGCTGGGAGTATAGCTCGGAGGTAGAATGCCCTTGAGTTCAGCCCCTAGTACCGCAAAAAAAGAAAAAAAAAAAATTAAAGGAATCTGCAAATGACATTTATAGCAGACACACGTGTCTGGAATGTTTTAGTGTCATGTGAGACACGATCAGAATGTTGAATTTCCTTATTAGTGGGGCTTGCATGAAATCTTTTTTTTTTTAACATATTCCTGTCTTCTGCAAGTGTGCACAGACCACGCAGCTTGCCAGCAGGAGTCTGTGTGTAGAGCCAGCGCCCCTCTGTGTGGCTGACCACATCTGTGTAGTGGGCCAAGTTGACGGTAGAACACTGCCACAGAGCAGCCTCTTCAAGGACCTGGAACCCTGCCGATGCCACCCTGTACTCTGCCTGTCCCTGCTCACCTGACTGGATTGGGGCAGTCCTGCCAGGGGCGCTTTTCCTGTTAGGGTTGCAGCATAATCTTGAAGGTGATTTAAGCTCATTCTCTGGTCATCACCTGATAGACAATGGTTTGGAAGAAGAGCTTTGGTAGTGAGAGTTTTTGTTGGATTAGAGTACTCTTGACTGAACCAAGTGGGGATTTCTGTCCCTCGAATTGCATCACTTTTGTATTATCTAAGAACATTATGTCTTTGTCCCCTAATTTTTCAGTCATCATTGCACAAGGCAATATACCTGAGGACTCTATTGCCTTAGCTATGTAAGTAGATTTCTTGTCCTGGGATGATTCATTTAGAGGAAAACTAGAAAATGAAGCATTATGGGAGAGGAGAGGACGGAAGAAAGAGCCTTTGTCTTAAATAACTGCTGACTGGGCCACAGTGGGATGTCAGTCTGGCAAGCTTCTATCATTTCTTGCCACTAGTTTCTTTTGTGATAAAAGGAATATTTGAGCTGGGTTTGATGGCACACTCCTTTAATCCCAGTACGTGGGAGGCTGAGACAGGAGGATTGCAGGTTTGAGGCCAGCTCACAGTAACTTAGCAAGACCTGGTTTCAAAATAAAAAATAAAGGGCTGGGAGTGTAGGTCAGTGCCCCTGGGTTCAATCCTCAATACCACACACACACAAAAGGGATATTTGAACCTTACTTTCTGAGACTCAAGATATACTACTTCTGAGTGAATGTCATTCTTTTGGTAATTTTTTGGTCCTGGGGCCATATTTTATTTTTTAATTTGAAACAGGGTCTTGCTAAGTTGCGGAGAGACTCACAGTTG
Organism: Graphiurus murinus; assembly: GCA_004027655.1. Classification (NCBI taxonomy): domain Eukaryota; kingdom Metazoa; phylum Chordata; class Mammalia; order Rodentia; family Gliridae; genus Graphiurus; species Graphiurus murinus. The sequence goes on along the minus strand of PVLC010009715.1, from coordinate 38,332 downwards.
CTGAGTCTGGCTTTGAACCTGTGATCCTCCTGTCTCAACCTCCCAAGTACTGGAATTACAGGTGTGCACCACCATGTCTGATGAGTGTGTGCTGTTCTGAAAGATTAAATGGGAGATGTTTTTATTCCGCTATACATAATGTCTTCTACTTTTTTTTTTTTTTTTTATTGTGGCACTCGGGATGGAACCCAGGGGCATTCTACCTTCGAGCTACACCCCCAGCCCGATTTTATTTCTTATTTTGGAAACAGGATGTCACTACTTGCTGAGGCTGTCCTTGAACCTGTGAGCCTCCTATCTCAGCCTCCCAAGTACTGAGCTTACAAGTGTGCGCCACCAGGCCTGGATATACATAATACTTTATAAAAGCAGGGTTCTATGAAGAAGAGACAAATGCTCTTTGCCATCAAAGGTGTTTATGACCCCTGCCGTTGGGTGGATTTAGTGCTGAGTGCATTGCATTACCCTCGCACCTAGGGGATCAAAGTGCTAGGGAATGAAGTGCATGTATTCCTCCGAGAAATGGCTGAATGCTGGGGACCTGAGGTAGACTCTGCCTCTCCTGGGGGTTAAGTTATCCTTAGTTTCCTAGCAACCTGCTTGTTGCTATGGCAACCTTTTACCCAGCCAGCAGATGCAGTAGCAGTGGAATGTTTGTTCTGATTGGTGTGAGGGTGCCTGGATTTTCTGTTATCATTCTTTTGGCAGTTAGACTCAAAGAGTATTTAGCATGTTATCTGAAATACTTAAAAGGAAGAAGACATGTTTTATGACTAAAACAATGAGACTGATTTAGCAAATGGAACATGAGATACACCTTCTAGGAGAGGTTGTCCCTTCATTCTGAGGTTGTTTCTGAATATCCTTGGTAATTACATCGTGTCCATGACTTTTCAGTACCCTCAGTGGAGGTGAGCCTTGGTAAGGACTTGGTATTTGGGGAGTATTCTGGTGAACAAAGTAGTTGGTGAGGGATGTAATTAGTTAGACTTAAGTCTGACTGCAAACAGCAAAGACCTAGAATAATAGTTTAAATCTGATAGAACAAGCTGGGTGTGGTGGCACATGCCTGTAATTCCAGTACTTGAGAGACTGAGACAGAAGGATTGCAGGCTTAATAACAGCCTCAGCAAGTAGTGAGACTCTCATCAACCTAGGGAGACCCTGCTTCAAAATAAAAATAAAATGGGGCTTGGGGTGTATGTAGGTCAGAGGTAGAATGCCCCCCTGGGTTCAATCCCTAGTAAACACACACACACACACACACACACACACACGCACACACACAGTAGAACTATTCCTTTCAACCACAGAAAATTCAAAGAAAGAGACAGGCAGTCCAATGGTGGCTGTATTCCCTGACCTAGGCTCTTCAGCTCCGTGTTCTTCTCTTTTGAGGTTGAGCCATTTTCTATGGTCTAAGATGGCTGATGAAGCTCTAGCCATCACATCTAAGTTTAAAGGAAGGTATCCTCTCTGATTACATCTTGTCAGCCAGGATGTGGTCTCATGGCCAGACCCTGCTGCAGAGGAGACGGGGAAATGTGGTCTTTAATCTTAACTTCCATGTATTTGGCAAAATAGTATTTCTATCCCTATGAAAGAAGATGAGAATGGATATAAGGCTGCAGCTGTGGTCTCTGCCACACTAGACAGTAATTGATCAGGTTGTAAGGTTTAATCTGATTTTAGAGGTAAAATGAGAAAAATTAAATTATGCTGAAATATAAAAATTAGAATGTTAACATCTTCCTTTGACCTTATCCTATAAGGTCCACCTTTAACAATTAGCTGAGAGCTTCCCAAGTGTTGGGTACTCTTATGTGCTTTCTCTGGTTTCTCATTTAATTTTCACAGAGTTCCTGAGAAGACAGTACTGTTCTCTATTTTTGCAGGTAACTGTGGCAGGAGCAAGTTGTCCAGGGGCTAGAGCACAGCAGAGCAGGGATTTCAGTCCTGGTGTATCTCAGGCTAGTATGTGGTGTCACACACCTTGTCCTTCCAGTCCAGGAGAGATTCTGAGAGGGTGTGGGGTGCTCTTCTAATAGGTGGGTGTTATCAGTTGTAGCAGTGCATGCCTGTAATTAGGAGACTGAGGCAGGAGGATCGAAAACTTGAGGCCAGCCTAGGCAACTTAGTGAGAACCTGTCTCAAAATAAAATGAAACAAAGGGGCTGGAGATGTATCTCAGTGGTCAAATGCTTTGCCTAGCATATGCTTAGCTCTGGGTTCAATTCCTAGTATTGTGGGAAAAAAAAAAAGTGAGTGAAGAGAACAGCCTGGGTTCAGCGTTTGCAGGAGAGTGGATCACAGTAAGGTCAGAGTGTCATTGCTATGACAAATGAGGCTACATGCAGATGTAGTGTGCTAGTCTCGGATGGTGTTCTTCCACCATTAGTTAGTTCTTATAGGCCCTTTGGTGTGGCTGCTAGTAATAGGCCCAGTTTGCAGATTTTAGAAGGCTGTGGTCTCCAGGGCACTTGAGTAGAAGTGGTGGAGCCAGAATCCAAATGAAGTCAAGACTGCTTTTAGAGCCAGTCTGATAGGGGCAGGGAAAAATGACAGTCCCAGAGATGATGGTAGGGGTGACATGGTTGAGAGGTGTGTGCTCTGGAAGCTGGAGGTATTTATGTGTGATTATCTCATCTTGATTCTCAGTAATCCACTGACATCAATAGCTTCATCTTCATTTTACAAATGAAAAAACAAGCTTAGAAGGACAGTGGCCTGCCTAAGGCTATTTGGACAGGAAGTGGCAGAGCCAGGCCGGGAGGCAGGTCATGTGTTCTGTCCCTGTACCATACGTCATCAAAAACACCTAGATGAGCCGGGTGTGGTGGCGGACGCTTGTAATCCCGGCATTTGGGAGGCTGAGACAGGAGGATCCAGGTTCGAGGCCAGCCTCAGCTACCTAGTGAGGCACTCCGCAACTTAGTGAGACCCTGTTTCAAAATAAAGAATAAAAAATAGGGCAGGGGGTATAGCTTGGAGGTAGAATGCCCCTGAGTTCAATCCCCAGTACCACAAAAAAACAAAACAAAACAAAACAAAAAACACCTAGATGAGCCAGGCATGGTGGTGCGCACCTATAATCCCAGTACTTGGGAAGCTGAGATGGGAGGATAGCAGGTCAAAGACAGCCTCAGTAATTTAGCCAGACTCCCAGCAATCTAGTGAAATCCTGTCTTTAAGTAAAATAATAATAATAATAATAATAATAATAATAATAATAATAATAATAATAGGGCTGGGGGTGTAGGTCAGAGGTAGAATGACTCTGGGTTCAACTCCCAGTACCACAAAAAAACAAAACACCTAGATGGCTGGGCCTGGTAGTGCATACCTATAAGTAATCCCAGGACTTGGAAGACTAAGGCAGGAGGATCCCAAGTTTAAGGTCAGCCTGGACTACTTTGCCAGACCCTATCTCAATAAAAAATAAAAAGGGAGCCGGGCGTGGTGGCACATACCTGTAATCCCAGTACTTGGGAGGCTGAGACAGAAGGATCATAGGTTTGAGGACATTCTCAGCAAATAGTGAGACTCTTATCAACCTAGCTAGACCCTGTTTCAAAATTAAAATAGGGCTGGGGGTGTAGTGGGGAGGTAGATTGCCCCTGGGTTCAATCCCCAGTATCACACAAAAACCTGGGTTCAGTCCTCAGTATCTCAAAACAAACCACATAGGTAGTGGTAAATTGCTTTAGAAGTCTTAGTTGAAGGTTATCCTCCTCTTTGCAGGAAGTCTTTGAGCACCTCAATCACACAGGTCCAATGAGCCTGGGCAACTTTGCCAGACCGGATGTGGTGGTACACACTTGTAATCCCGGTACTTGGGAGGCAGAGGCAGGAGGACAGTGAGTGCATGTTGAATGGTTTAGAACATGTTTGTCATTTTCTTCTAGAATATATCTGTGTATTTCTATTCTTGCAGTAAAAAGGCAATAGCCTCTCCATCCTTTCCTAAGGAAATGCCATTGAAATCTTTTCCTTTAAAAAAAAAAAGCCTGTGTTTCCTGGCTGGGGTGCCAGGCCCTTGAACCTAGAGGTGGAGTGCTTGATTTGCTCTGAGTGCTATTCCTGTGACATGTTTAATTACAAACCTCAAGGGGGTCAGGCACACATTCTAAGAACTTGCTTAGAGTTCAGCATACTACCTACCACCTCAGAGAAGGAAGTTGGTGTTTTGGGGGTAGGATGTGGGAGGATTAGGATAGAGGTTAAAGCTTTCTTGCATATGTATTTTGAGAAATAATTCACCAGAAAGTGGTTTGGGTAATTTTCATATGTTGGTTGTATCTGTAAATCCTGAAAACTCCATCTGTCTTATTATTGTGAGAATGAAGACTGTTAAGAGTCTCTGGGAGGTCTTATGTCCAGCTTGATACTCAAAGGATTCTTGGTCACAAACCCTCCAGAGGTGGGGGGGATCTTGTTTCTGCTTGGTTGCCTCCACTGTTGGAGAGATCACCACCTAACATAGCAGCACTTTCCCTCTGTGGGTGTTCAGTGTGCTCCTTTCTTTGATGTGGTCTGCCTTGCTTGGCTCCTCCTCAGTGCTCTGAGGTCTGGGGTCTGGGATGAAACCACCCAGAACAACTCCGCTTCCATGTGATTGGCAGAAAGTATCCTTCACCCATCTGAAGTCCATCTCAGAGACATTTTCCTGGTTAAGCATCTCTGGTCCCCTTGGGGACTTTGGAATGATGGCTTGTACCCTTGCATGCTCAGTCATGTCCGCCCCTTCCTGTGGCGGGTGCCTGCCCTGGTGCATACTGACTGGGACAGCTGCACACCTCCCTGTTCTGTTCTTTCATCCTGACCAACTTCCTCTTGAACCGTGTTAGTTTTGTTTTCCCATCTGTCTCCTGTTGGAGTCTCTGTTAGCCTCTCTCAGTCCTTGCTGCTCCCAGGTCTGGCGTGGATCTTTCTAATCAGCCCTCCAGTGAAGTGTCCACTCTCCGTGTGGTCACCCTCCTTAAGCTGTGCCGCCTCAGGCCCAGGGCAGGATGCTGACATGAGCTTGCTTATGTGTACCCAGCAGAAATCTCCAGTGGTTCCTGTGGTGTTGCCTGCAGGGTGAACCCATCATTCGGGGTGAGTGGCAGGTGAGGCCTCCCCAGAGTACCTGGGCTCTGCCTGTGTGCACAGCCTGGCTGCCTCCCTGCCTCTGCTCCTGAAAAGACAAAGGACAGTTTAAAACCTTGGCCAAAGAGAATTGCCCTCCCTTTGAATGTTCCGGACCCCCTCTATCCCCCTCTCCCCCCACATACTTAGTCTTTCTTTTGTATCACCATCCTTCAGGTGCTGGTCCAGTTTTGCCCCAGGAAGGCTCCTTTAGTCCTTGACTTGCTGTGGCCAGCATGCGGTCTCCCTGTTTGTAGAACACATTAGTCCCATCACCACTCCTCAGATGACCATCCCTCTCTTGAGTTCAGAAGCCTTGTCTGTTCACATTGGTCTTTTGCCTGAGGCTGCCAGGCTTGGCCCAGGTGGTATAGCTAGGAGCCCTGTCTTCATTGGAGTTGTTTCCCCAGTATAGTCCTGGAGAGCCTCCTGAAATGCCATGAAGACTTCCCCCCGCCCCCCATATTGGTGCTTGAACCTAGGGCCTTGCATGTGCTATGCAAGTACTGCACCACTGAGCTACACACAGCTCTTTTTTATTTTTTATTTTGAGACAGAGTCTTGCTAAGTTGTCCAGGCTGGCCTCAAATTTGTGATCCTCCTGCTCAGCCTCCCCAGTATCTGAGATTACAGTTGTGCACCAATGCACTTGGCTTGGCATGAGAATTTTGTGTATAAATACATTTTTCTGGGGGAAGGAATCCGTGCCCCCATTAGACTTATTCTCTCAGGACCTGTGACAGCGCTCCTGAGATGTAAGCCCTGTAGCTTTGAGCTGCAGGCCCCTCAGGTGTAGCTTTTAGCCTTGTGTTACTCACCCATTCTGAGGACCTGCAATCGCCTGTTTATGTACCTGGGCTCATCTTAGGAAGTTGGGTCTGTTGTATGCCACACACCAACATTCTAATAGGCACCTTTACAAATTTGGCTTTAGGCTGGAGGTAGATGGACAAGTCTTGCTAAGAACTGAATTTCAGGAGCTGGAGTGCAATCTTTATTTTTCATTATTCATGGAATTTACTTCATACTGAAGCTGGACCAATAGAGGTGTCTGGCCCTCCACCATACAGACCATCTCTTTCTAATGTGGAGGTGTAGAAGCTTGCTACCATTCAGAAGGTCATTGGACAGTACATGGAGATTGAACTGACCAGGTTTGTGCAAACTGGACCAGTGCCAGATAAAAGGGCTACCCAAGGTTGTTTTCAGTTCAGAATTGCCTGTCCAAAACAACAAAGTTACAATTGAAAATGATTACTGTGACAAGTTCCTAGGAGGAGTAAACAACCTACAAAGTATTCTTGTGGCCTGGGCCTGTGATAGAGTTGTCTTCCTAAAAATCTGATAGATTTTGGTCAGTGGTAGCCAGTTCCTGGCTGAGAAGGTTGGAGGAGATAGCTTGGTCAGTGTTGTATTTGACTGAGTATTGGTAAGTGTGGGGAGTCTTGGTGAACCTGGCCTGCTCTGCAGGTGTCTGAGCCCATCTCCTCCTGGTTCTCCATATGCCACCATGCATTCCTTTGCCCAGAGACCCGTTTTGGCAGCTTCCTGGAGTAGAGGCAGGCAGGCAGTGTGTCTTGCTGGGTGCTTTTCAGGAGTCCTGGGAGCTAGTATATGGGAAGGCCAGGGGGCAGTATTTGGATCTTGGGGCTCCCACGGGTGCAGTCTTTTACCCCAGGCTCCTCACCCTCATGACTCATCCCCATCCCTTCTGTGTGCCATCTGGGGAGCCTGGTACTGTTTTGATTCTGACACATTTCCTCACAGAAACCAGAGTTCAAACCAACAGCTTTTGGTGTGCAGCCAGTTGAGCTGAGGTTGTGACCTGGTTGTGTTTGTGATTTGGATCCCCTCCTCTCCCTCTCTGGGGAAGGGGAGGCAGGGAAGACTGTAACCTGGGCAGCAGATTCATAACCTGTTTGCTGATATCTGAAGGGGTACAGGTGATCTGGCTTGAGCCTTTCAGGGAACCTCATTCTTGGCATAGTAGTTTGTAGAAGTAGTACAAGGAAGTATTTCTTTTCTCTTCCTCTCCTGGAGGAGGAACCTGTCCACCTACTCTTTCGTGTGTGCCTGTGTGTTTACATGTATGTGGAATTTCCCGGGCCCTTTCACTTGGCTTGTGAGGTGAAGTGGCATACAGCATGGCTCGAATGTATCTCTTAGGGGGCCTTGAGGTTTCTCCTCAGACCTGAGCCAGATGTCTCCTCTTTACGGCAGAGGTTGGTTCACCCTGCTCTGATGGCTGCTGGAGTCTGGCCTCCGCAGGACTCCACCATCTGCTGATGGGGTCTTTTCTCTCCAAGCTGGGTAGAGGGTTAGGGTGAGATGCCAATCTGAGTATTTCCCTCTGTTCTTTAGTTCTGAAATCAAGGGTATGATAGAGTTGTTTTAACATAGGCATTCTCAAGGCATTTTATAAAATACTTTTAAAAATTCTGTACACATAACATTATTAAAAACATTATTCAGCCGGGCGTGGTGGCTGTAATCCCAGCATTCTGGAGGCTGAGACCGAAGGATCCGGGTTCGCGGCCAGCCTCAGCTACCTAGTGAGGCACTCCGCAACTTAGTGAGACTCGGTTTCAAAATAAAGAATAAAAAATAGGGCTAGGGGTGTAGCTTGGAGGTAGAATGCCCCTGAGTTCAATCCTCAGTACCGCAAAAAAAAAAAAAAAAAAAAAAAAACCAAACAAAGCATTATTCAGTTAGTCATCTGCTTTTTTAAAAATCTTTATACAACTGTATAATTAAATATTTCTTTCTTTAATTTTATTTTATTTTTGCGGCAGTGGGGATTGAACCCAGGGGCACTCTACCTCTTGAGCTACACTCCCAGCCCTATTTTGATTTTGATTTTGATTTTGAAACAGGGGCTTAGTAGGTTAATGAGAGTCTCCCTATTTGCTGAGGCTGCCCTCAGACCTGCAGACCTGTCTCAACCTCCCAAGTACTGGGATTACAAGTGTGCACCATCATGCCCGGCTTAATTTTTTGTTTTTTCTCTCTTAATTCCTGTGGTTCCTTAAGGTTCTTCTAGGTTTTTTTTTTTTTTTTTGAGGGGGGGATGTGTTGTGGATCCAAACCTAGGGCCTCACACATGCTAGGCAAGTATTCATGGGTTTGCTCTTGGAAGATAATTTTTTTTCCCAATAAGTCTTAACGTACATTAATTAATTAATTAATTAATTAATTAATTAATTAATTTATTTTTTTGTGGTAGTGGGGGTTGAACTCAGGGGCACTCTACCTCCGAGTTATACCCCCAGCCCTATTTTTTATTCTTTATTTTGAAGCCGAGTCTCACTAAGTTGCAGAGTGCCTCACTAGGTAGCTGAGGCTGGCCGCGAACCCGGATCCTCCAGTCTCAGCCTCCCGAATGCTGGGATTACAAGCGTGTGCCACCACGCCCGGCTAATTTATTTTGAGAAGTATTTCCTAGTCACACTGCTATCTGAGAAGAATGATATTTCTTCTTTTTTCTTACTACAAATGCACTATTCTTTTTTTTTTTTTTTTTTTTTTTTTTTTTTTT
>PVLC010009715.1:0-29570 GCA_004027655.1 Graphiurus murinus | reverse complement strand
CAAGCGTGCGCCACCACGCCCAGCCAAATGCACTATTCTATAATAGATGTTTTTCTCCTTGGCCTAGTTTAACTTTCCAAATGTGCTTTAGCCAGATGTGGTGGTGCTTGCCTGTAATCTCAATACTTGGGAGACTGAGACAGGAGGATCATAGGTTCAAGAACAGCTTCAGCCGGGAGTGAGATTCTTATAGGCTTAGTGAGACCCTGTTTCAAAAATAAAAATAAAATAGGACTGGGAGTGTAGCTCAAAGGTAGAACACCCCTGGGTTCAATCCTCAGTACCAAAATATCAACAACAACAAACTGTGCTTTAACCTGCATTCTCTGGTCCTGGGTGAGAGCCTTTGTCTGTTTTTCCTGATTCTCTGTGCATGGACTCTGCTTGGAGCTTCTCAGTACCACAGCAGGTGACACACCTGGTTTTGAGTAGACATGTGTTTGTTTTGTGGTATTAAGGTGGCTTATACAGTCCTATTTTCTGCCAATAAATTTGTTTGTGTGCAAAGACACAGTAGAAATAGATTTATAAAAGTGCTCTTTTACTTGAAAACTTTAAGAATCCTTGTTTGATGTAATAAGGCATGAATCCGTGTTTTCACTATAAGTTATTTTTCTTTAAACTTTTTCATTCCACAGAAGTTAGGATCTTCTTATTTAAATCTATCAGTTTTATTCTCTCTCATGATTGCTTTCAAGCAATCATAAGGAATTTATGGCTAGTACTCAACGATACTGTTTAAGACGGTTAGAGAGGATAGAATGAAAGAGATAAATGAGTCACTTCCAGCCATGGCATAGGACAGCCATGTGGCCCTAAGGTGTGTGTCACAGGCTGACGAGGGGCCTGGTGGTGTCCAACCCACAGGCCTGGCTAGTCCTCCACCTGGGGAGTTAGCTGCCTCCTCATGCTGACTTTCCTTACAGCCCTCGCCGGGCCCGTCCCTGACCTGCGGAAGTGCGCCCGGGGCTCCGCCGTGCTGTGCCAGGACTTGAGGACAGCGGTCGACTGTGGGGCGCTGAAGCACTGCCAGCAGATGGTCTGGAGCAAGCCCGTCGTGGTGAGCCGCCACAGCCCCTGGGGTTCCCCCTCCCAGTTCCCTCCCTCCATCTTCCTGTCCCTGTCCCTGGAGCATTTGCCTGTGTGTGTTCCTCAGGGTGACCCAGTGTGGGAGGTGGGACCTGTCCTGTCTTCACCCTTCCCTCAGGTCCCCTTGATGACAGGGGTAGGACGAGGTCCTCTGTGTCTGCTGCTGTGTGCACCCTCTGCTGCCTCTGGCTGCCTGAAGGTCCCACTTCCCAGCCTAGATGAGGAGCCCCAGTCCACTGTGCAGGCTGCTAGATACAACCTGTCCTTCATCACTCCACCAACTATAAGTGAAGCTTTTCAAATCTTTCCATGGGATATTTTGTTCTCCCCTAAACCTCTCAAATAGGCAAACCACTGATTGAGACCCTAGAGCTTAGTAGCGGTTTATACCACTGATTTTTTACTTAAGTGATGTTAAATGTAGCTCTTTAATATGGGACTCTGGGAAATGTTCTGATCACAAAGCTCATGTGCATTATTCACTTGTCCTGAATCCCCTTGGAGACCACGCTTTGCTGCCTACACCAGTAGAATGAAGATACTGCTTCTGGCTTACTCTAGGAAGTTACATGGTACAGGCTGTGTTGGACCAAGTGGAGTTGGAATTCTAAATTTGTTGGTGGCCATTAGTATTTCTTCAGTAAGAGAAAGGAACTTAGTTAAATAACACTATTCTTTTAGAAATAGTTTCTGCTGGGCATGGTGGCACACGCCTGTAATTCCAGTACTTGGGAGGCTGAGACAGGATGATTGCAGGTTCAAAGACAGCCTCAGCAACATAGCAAGTATCACAGCAACCTAGCAAGGCCCTGTTTCAAAACAAAAAATAAAAAGGGCTGGAGGTGTAGCTTAGAGATAGAACCTCTGGGTTCCATCCCTAGTAAGAAAAAAAAAAGAAAGAGAAATTGACTTGTACCACATGCATCAAGCAGGGTCTGAAGGGCATGGACAGTATAAGAAAGGGTTTCTGTCCCATGGAAGTGCAGTGCTCTGTAGATCATTCCTGTCCTTCCCTGTGTGGTCCCAGTACTCCTTACAGAAGCAGGCACCAGGATGTGACAATGGAACGTGGCATTGGTTTTCAGCTGTGCGGGGTGTGAATTTTTCTACAAATAACAGACCCCTCTCCCTTGTGTTCTTTCCTTTTAGAAGTCCCTCCCATGCGATATATGCAAGGATGTCATCACAGCAGCTGGCAACATGCTGAAAGAAAATGTCACTGAGGTGAGCAGCACTGGTGCCTGGCTGTGGGTCTTGGCTCCTTGGGAGAGCTGTGACTCAGGGGTCCAGACAGAAATGGGGCACAGGGCCAGAGGAGGGAGGATGTCTTCTGTAAAGGGAGGGCCTAGTAGGAAGTATTTTAGGCATTAGAGACACGCACTGTTTATGTTAGTCTTCTTAAAAAACACTTTAAACATGTATTTTATTTTATTTTTTTGGTACTAGGGATTGAAAGCAGGTATATTCTACTTCTGTGCTATACCCCCAGCCTTTTTTGTTTTGAAGCAGGGTATCACTAGGCTGCTGAGAGTCTTGCTAAGTTGCTGAGATTGACTTTGAACCTGTGATCCTTCTGTCTAAGCCTCCCAGGTACTAGGATTACAGGCGTGCGTCACCACGCCCTGCTCACTTAAAAAATTTGAAACCATTCTTTGCCTTAAGCCAAATACAATTAGGCTGAAGGGCCTGGCTTGTAGACTGCCTGGACTAAATATTAAATTATCGTCCCCCGTGCTGGACCCTCAACCGTGAGGCTCCAATGGAGACGATAACCATATGTTACTGGGTCAAGTTTCTCTTTATTACACCTCTCTCTCTCTCCGTATCTCTCTCTCTGGGACCGAGGACGTTACCCAAGCAGTAATAGTAACAGTGACAGTGACAGTAACAGTAATCGTTCTCTTAACCCTGACAGTAACCGTCTCTCTAACCACAATCGTCTCTCTCACCCCACTCTTGTTCTCCGTAGCCATTCCTTGCAATAGTAGTCGTCCCACCTCCATCCATCATCCTCACCGACCATTCTCTCCGACCATCCCTCTAGGGCGAGAGGTGGAGGCTCTTAAAGCCACACAGGGCTTGAGCCACGAGGTGCCTGCATACACCCCTCACCTGGGCAGGCCACGAGCTGGGTGTGCTGGTGCATGTGCTGTAGCGTGGCGCAGCCCTAGGATGTTACCGCCTGCAGCCACTCCTGGCGCTCTGCCAGGCGCCATCTAGAGGCAAGGTCTCTCTGGCCAGACTAAGACCCCAACATTAAATGTGCAAGATTAATTAGGATTTCATACTGTATACCATCAGCATCTAGCTTAGCCTATGGTCATCGCTTTGGCTGTCTCTCTACAGTTCTCTTTGCCTATGAGAGCACAGGTCAAAGGATCTTGGTTAGCCGGGCACGGTGGCGCATGCTTGTAATCCCAGCATTTGGGAGGCTGAGACCGGAGGATCCAGGTCTCGGCCAGCCTCAGCTACCTAGTGAGGCCCTCCGCAACTTAGTGAGACCCTGTTTCAAAATAAAGACTAAAAAATAGGACTGGGGGTATAGCTTGGAGGTAAAATGCCCCGGAGTTCAATCCCCAGTACCACAAAAAAAAAGATCTTGGTTTTGAGTTTTCACATTGTGTGTTAATTTGCCTCTTGAGCCAGTGGGTGGCCAGTAGCTTTCCACTGGCCCTGAGGGCTGTTTTGCAGGTTTGCTTTTTTGGAGTATCACAGAGGGCCTCTTGCCTTCAAGTATTTGCATTTCTTCCATTCCTGATTCTGGCCCTTACCTTGTGTCTCCTGGCAGAAGGAGATCCTCACTTACCTGGAGAAGACCTGTGACTGGCTACCTAACCCAAACCTTTCAGCCTCATGCAAGGAGATCGTTGACTCTTACCTGCCTATCATCCTGGACATGATTAAAGGGGAAATGGTAGGTGACTGGGAACAGATTTTTTCCTTTAAGGTGCTTCCAGCGCTCAGAGGAGATAGCTGCCTAGAGCAGCGTGATTCAAATGGAAAGGCTGTTCATGGCTTTGGGCTCCTTCACAGGTCTTGAGTACATCTGACTTTCGTCTAACTCACCTGCTTGTGAGGCTGCAGCAGAGGCAGAGGGTAGCACTATGGAGCGTTGATAGGTGTCAGATAACTCATGTTGTCTTTGACCCTTTGAGCAGGCCAATGATTTCATTTCTGTGAATTTCAAGTCATTTTATTTCTGTGAGTTTATAATTAAGGAGTAATTCAGGGAATGTACTTGTGGGTTCAGCTGCAAAGGAATCTTTCATTCATCAAGTATGAATTGTACAAAAACCATGTGCAGAGGCTGAATTTCTTTTTTTTTTTTTGCGGTACTGGGGATTGAACTCAGGGGCATTCTACCTCCGAGCTATACCCCCAGCCCCTATTTTTTATTCTTTATTTTGAAACAGGGTCTCACTAAGTTGCAGAGTGCCTCACTAGGTAGCTGAGGCTGGCTGCGAACCCGGATCCTCTGGTCTCAGCCTCCCGAATGCTGGGATTACAAGCGTGCGCCACCACGCCCGGCTCAGAGGCTGAATTTCTAGCTTGAACAAGGAACTAGCTTTGTGGAATTTAGAAAGGCCTGAGGAAGGAGAGGTGTTTATGAACCATAGAGGGCCAGCAGGGCAGGAGTGTCCCAAGATAGGACCAAGGTTTTGGCAAAGAAGGCAGGGTCACGTCATGCTAGGCCTTCCAGGCCCTGTTCTGGGCTTGCACATGCATGGGGAAGCCACTGGAGCATTGCAAGGAGCAGAGTAATGTGACCAGAGGTACATGTTCCAAAGGGTCTAGGTCCCACTGCTGTGAGCTGTGATGGGGACACAGCAGGATGCTCGACAGGTTATGGCAGTGTGTGGCGAACAGATGCACGTTCTGTTTGGAGGTTGAATGGATTGGCTTTGCTCACGGAGGGGACATGTACAAGGGAGGGTAGAGTGACAGATGTCTTCTAGGTCTTTAAGAAGATGCGGGTGGGATCATTTGCTAAGATGGAGTTGGAGGGGGGAGTTGGTTGGGGTAGAATCAGGTAAGTTGGAGATGTCCGTGAGGTGGGCATGTTATTGGGTAAAAGATGCGAGCCCAGGAACTATATGGAAGGTAGTTAAAATCAGTAGATTGTGGGAGCTTGTTGGGAAGATGTGGCTGGGCAAGTGCTGTACCACTGAGCCCACCCTCTGTGCTTTTTTTTTTTTTTTGCAATACTGGGGATTGAATGCAGGGGCATTCTACCTCCAAGTTACACCCCCAGCCCCATTTTTTATTCTTTTATTTTGAAATAGGGTCTCAATAAGTAGCTGAGGCTGGCTGGGAACCTGCAGTTCTCCTCTCTCAGCCTCCCAAGTACTGGGATTACAAGCATATGCCACCACACCTGGCTGTGTGCTTTTTAAGGGATGTGAGGAAAGGCACTGACTCACAGGCACCAGGCGGCCTGTTTGGTCCTCTTGTTTTGTAGAGAGGGTTCAGCTGGGCTTCTCTCCCTACCAGAGCAATCCCGAGGAGGTGTGCTCTGCTCTCAGCCTCTGCAAGTCTCTTCAGAAACACCTGGCAGAGCTGAGTCATCAGAAGCAGCTCGAGGCCAATAAGATCCCAGAAGTGGACATGTCTGAGTTGGTGGCTCCCTTCATGGCCAACATCCCACTCCTTCTCTACCCTCAGAAGGGCCCCCAGAGCAAGCCCCAGTCCCAGCCAAAGGTAAGGCGGAGTGCCTGGTCACAGAGGACCTTGTAGAAGTGAGGTCCAGAGAGATGTTGGTGGGGTGGGGGTGGGGGTGGGGATGGGGGTGGGGGGTGGTGGGGGTTTGGGAGAGAGCGGCAGCATGCATATGGTTCTTACACTGAAGCCTGTCCCCTCATGTGGCCCTGCAAGTACATAACTAAACCTGAACAACTGTAGGCCGGTTTTCAGGTGTTGTGCCATGCAGTTTCTAAAAAATGGGATGCATTATTTTTATGGTTCTGGGAATGGAATCCAGGGCTCTGTGTATGCTAAGTGTACGCTCTACCACTGGGCTCCACCCCAGTCCCTCTTCCCTTTTATACAGCACTATTAACTATGATGAATACCTAGTTGATTTTAAACCTCTCGGTAGTTTTACGACCTGTAAACCCCATTAGGAACTGCTCAGCCAGGCACCCCTAGCTCTGGGTAGGTAAGAAGCCTTCTGGGAGTGGGAGTCCTCTTCACTGCACTTTTGATTGCCCTTCTCTGTAGGCCAGCGGAGATGTCTGCCAGGACTGTGTTCAGATGGTGACTGACATCCAGAATGCTGTCAGGACCAACTCCACCTTTGTCGAGGGCTTGGTGGAGCACGCCAAGGAGGAGTGTGACCGCCTGGGACCTGGCATGGCAGACATGGTGAGTGTCTCCCCCCAGGTCCTGGAGGGTGTTTTGGGCCAGGGAAGAGAGACAAGAATGGGGGAACCTAGAAAGCATTTAAATTCCAGCCCAGCAGTTCTGAAGACGAGAGGGTTCAGATAATCTCTTTCCTTTTCCCCACCTGCTTTAAGTGGGGACTTTAGTTAATTGAATCAGGACATGTAACAAAACTCTTGGGACAAAATGATGGAAGAAGATTACTTTTGTCAAAATTTGTTTTCTTCCTATGTATTAGAAGCATTAGAAACACTTTCTACCCTTTAGAAAATTTGGCTGTTGTCAGGAAACTGGGTCGCCGTCGGTGGGAAGCCTTGTAAGCCAGCTTGCAGGACACACCTGGGAGCCATCTTTAGTCTTGTGGGCTCACACCTATTTTGTTAGCCCTTTTAGTGGTTTTATTTCTTGGACCTTATTCCCATTAGAACCATGCTCATGAAATCAATATGTAAAACTGAAATCTAGCTTAGTGTGCCTGAGCACCTGAAACCTGCCAGGCTGGCATGTGGCGATGGTGGCTGGAATCATTCCGGGCTCTGGATTCTAGAGTGGCCTTTCTGGGTGGGAATGGTTGGCCTTGGGAGCTGAGGGCTCCTCTCTGTTGACTTACTTTCCTTAGGACTGTCAGTCATTTTAGTTTTCATCCTGAAAGCCTGGGAAGCTCGTAGCCTCATTGAAGTGTCTTTGCAGTTGCTATCTTAATTGGATTCCCAGTTCAGCTGTTTCTGAGGGCTGTGACATTACCCTGGATTTTTCTCACTAAGGAAGCACTCAGTTAATATGGCCGGAGCTATTTTCTGAGGGTCTACTGGAAATACTTAGATTTGTATGACAGTAGGCAGTCAAAAATCATTCTAACTTGCCTCTACTGGATTTAAATTTTATAGCCCTGTCTCAGAACATGTGAATGGGTTTGAAAAGTAATTTTGGATTGCAAAATTCATTGTTGCTCCTCCTGCTCAAGAGCATTGTATCTTGTAGCTACATTCTAAGTTGCTATTATATGACCTTGGGGCAAGTTTGGGCTATAAAATGAGACAAAAACCTCTTAAGTTCCCGTGGTAAACAGTTTCAAAACACCTTCTCCACACATTTCCTGCCAGTTGTAGAATAACTTGTCACTTTCACTTTATTAAAACTGGCTCGGAGCATGAAAGTCACCAGTTGCGCACTATTGGAAGTCCTGTTTTTTTTTTTTTCTGGGTGAGGGGTGCATTGTTGCAGTCATTAATTTAACTAACAAGCTGTTTCTCTCTCTGTCTCTCCAGTGCAAGAACTATATCAACCAGTATTCCGAAATAGCTATCCAAATGATGATGCATATGGTAGGTGGCAGGGGAGCTCATTGTTGACATTTTTATTCTAAATGATGTTCTTCCCAGGAATTTTAAAAAATGTATGGCTTGGTTTTCCTTTTTTACCTTAGCGTATTGAAATAGGGCTTGTAGAACCCTCTTTGACCAGTAAACTCTCCACTTGGGAACTCAGTCCCTCCCCCTGCCAGGAAGGGCTGAATGAAGCAGCCTGACCCCAGGACTGCCCTGCTTGTGGCCTGGTGGGCTGTTTGCCTGTGCATGAGTGAGCTGGCCATCATATTGGCAGTATCTGGCCTTAACCTGATCTGTAGCAGTAATCTGCTCTCTAACTAAACCAGGCTGGAGAGTTGCTATGGTGCAGCCTGAGTTTGGGGTAGAGGTGTGGGGATGAATACTGTCTGGCAGAGTTGGCCCTTTGCCCTGAGCAGGGTCACCTAACTCCTGCACTCATGTTCAGTGTATCAGGTGACAAGAGCATTCATTTCCTTATTAGAGTTGGGAAATGGGCTGGCTCTTCTATGCCTTATGCTGTCATAGGGAACTGGCTGAAGGCATCCTGCCTGGGAGAGGAGGCACTGGCCTTAGATCTAATCTACAGACCTGGAGAGGGGTGGGTTGCCCTGTTTCCTCTTATCATGCTGATATTATGCACTGAGATTGACCTTGAGTTTTTTCTCTAAAGAAGTCTGCAAACTATGGCCCATCACCTGGTTTGTAGGTGAAGTTTTATTGGAACCTCTGATGGCCATTTGTGCTCCCTAGCATGATGGAGTCACAGCAGTCAGGGCCTTGTGGCCTGCAAAGCCTGACCGAGCCACCCTTGGGCCTGCTCTGCCCATGCAAGTCGTCTGGGCACAGTGGTTTATTTGGGATTATTGCTCACCTGACTTGTGAAAACATTTAAAGGTAGCTTGCATAGACTTACAGCTGAAGTAGGTAAAAATAAGCATAAGCCTTTTGATATGACTTGACCTCTTGAAGTACTTTCTTCCAGCTAACCTAAAGGTTTTCTTCCTCATTATATTTACTGTATAAGAATTTTTAAAAATATAGATAATATCCCTCACAAGAAAAATCATTTGCAGCTTCCAAAAACACCAATGGGGTCATATTTTAATAAATAAAATACATGTTTTTGTATATGTATTTTATATATTTATACTTTGTAGGTTTGCATTTTCCCCTAAAAATATATGGATCATTAAGTAGTTTCCTACAAATGATTTTTATGTGGCTACATACTAATACACCACATGGACAGCACATAATTTATGCAACCAGTCCCCTGTAGCTGGATATTTAGATTGTTTTCAGTTTTGTACTTGGAGTGATGAACATCCTTATAGCTAACCATAATACACATCTGTGCACATTTTTTCCCTTGGTGTGGATAACTAAAGCTGGAATAGCTGAGTGAAAGTGCAAAGCTCACATCTGTCTTCCCGCTGGCATTTGACCATGGGGTAGATGGCCAGGGCCAGAGCCAAGTATCTGCAACGCACACCCCTATTAAGGGCAGCCCTCCTCCGGCTTCACTGCGCTGCTAGTAACTAACCCGTGGTGAAGGCCTGGGAGAGTTAGGCCCTTGGAGATGGAGACCCTTTACAAATGGCGTTTTCTGGGGACCTTGCTGTAGAATGTTTTGAACATGATGTAGGTATAGGGACAGTGCACTTACTAGCCAGGCAGTGTGGTTCATCTCTTGAAGGCCAAAGTAGTTTTCCAGGGAACAAGATAGGTTGCTAATACCAGCCCCCTGGAGTATTTCCCTCAAACTTCTGACATCCTTACACCTGGTTAACTGCTTGATTATTGTTGTTTTAATTTTTCTTAACTGTTTATCCTTTCCTTTCCCTTATTTTCATCTCCGATTTCCTGTTTTTTTGTTCAACAGCAGGATCAGGTATGTGATGGAGAATTTGCTTGTAGTAGTGATCTGCTTTTCTTACTTACTTTGCTTTTTTTTTTTGGGCGGGGGTCTAGTGTGGTCAGCTCTGACAGATACAAGGGATGGTTGAAAAAGGCCAAGGTCCCCTCCATCCTAGGTCTCCTTCCCCTGAGATGCAGCTCTTGAGGTCTTGGGAGTTGTATCTTCCCTTCGAGGGGCTGGAAAACAAAGCCAGCAGATCATTGCAGTAGGTCAATCAACATAATGTGCAGCCCACTGGTGTGATGATGGAGAAATGAGTGGCCCTATAGGTTCCTCACTTCAGTGGAGGCCTGGCTTCTAGTAGGACACCTTGTGTCTGTCACAACGCAAGTAGGTATTGCATGTCTTTGGTGCTGTTTTGATAACCCCAGGAACGCTTCTGCTGCATGAGCAAATCAGTTCTGCAACAGGCTGTTCCCCTGTTGGATCCAGAGAATTGGAAACAATCTCTTGATTGTAGCTTTTGCCCTTCTTGGTAATGGGGTCTTTTGGTATCTGGAGCCATCTCAGATGGCAGACTATAGGAACCATGCCCCCAGTCCATACTGGCTGAGCCAGGGCCCTTTGGGACTGTTCAGAGCATTGATTGGTCCCTTCTGAACATATCTCTAGGGATTAAATTAAGAGATGTTTCAAAGGCTTTTTTTAGTAATGTGGAATGAACCCAGAGGCATTCTACCTTCACGCTACATCCCTAAGCCTTTTAAATTTTTTATCTAGAAACAGGGTCTTGCTAAGTTGTGGAGGCTGATCTCAAGCCTATAAGTCTCCTGACTCAGCCTTCCAAATACTGGGATTACAGGAATGAGCCACCATGCCCAGTTGGAAGGCATTTTGAAGTCTAATGGGAGGAGAATTGGATTGGAATGCCTTTTCACTTTGACCATCTTGAGTCAAAACAGAGCTGATCCTGAGACAAGAGCACCCACACACTTCCTGAACCTCGGCATCTTTTTTTATAAAAAGCTTGCTGTCTCTAAGCCTTGTTCTAATCCCCCCACTTTCTTAAGGTGTGCCGAAGATGGAGAATTTGTTGTATACTTTTCCTTGTCTCCAAAGTGTTAATTCTAGAGCCTTCTAGATAGTACAAGATGAACAAGCGAGCCCTGGCTTGATTTTAGCAGTCCTATTCCCACTGCTTTTAGGTGTGGAAGGTAGCCCACAGACCCAGAGCTGGGTGCTGGATGAGTTTAATTCACACAATGTACAGGATCTGTATTCTTTTTTGTGCTCAGCTACCAGATATATTGCTTGAGATGTCCAAACTCTTTCCTTCTCTGTAGCTTGGTGTCTAAAGGGATCTGGCTGAAGACCTTGTGATTTAAAATGATTAATCAACTTGGGTTGGGCTCCTGTATATTGTGTGCAGTTATGAACACAGAATGTGGTTTTTAAGAAAAGCCAACATTTCCTTTTACTGCATTATTTTAAATGGTCCTGCCACTGAAAGATCTAGTGTGGTTTTTATTTCCACACATTTGACTTTCTGTTAGTTTATGGGCATTGTAGTTCCCCTCTGGAAGGAACATAGAGCTCACCTCTACTGAGAGTGAGCTGAGAAGCACATCCTGGTGCAACCTGGGTATGCTTGGGGATGCTAACGGTTCTGGGGAGTCTGTCCTTGGGTGGCCCTGAGTGGACCAGCAGGGCCCTGTCCCCCAAATGTAGTTGCTTGATGTGCTTTACTCTTGGACACAAGCCCTTTTTAGTTGAATCTGGGATGCCTGCCAATCTGGTTAGGGGGAAGGTGAACCTTGACATTGGGACCTGGTTGCTCCCAGCACCTCACCTTTGTGTCCAGAGTTCAGCGCTGTGGGGTGGTGGGTACAGGCTGTGTCTGACCTCACGTTCTGTGTTCTCCTCAGCAACCCAAGGAGATCTGCGCACTGTTTGGGTTCTGTGATGAAGTCAAGAAAATGCCTCTGCAGAGTCTGATCCCTGCCAGAGTGGCTGCTGACAACATCGTCCCTGCCCTGAAGCTGGTGGAGCCCCTTGAGGTACCTGGTGTCATTGTAGTGTGACACCCTGCTGCTCCATACTGTATTACATGCTATGAGTTACATATTCTTTGATTCCTTGCCTGGCTCCCAAAGGTGTTTGCATTTGAGACTACTAGTTATTATATAGTTATCTCCCTTCCACCCTGAGCTGTTTTGAAAACATTTTATAAGCCCTGGTGGCCATGGAGCAAGTCTGTGGGTTTTCAGCATGCCACTCAAGATGGTTTTTCAGTGCCCAGCTCTATCCTAACCTCTTCATACTCGTGGACTCACAGTGCACAATTTTCCTAGAATGTCATCTCCAAGGCCTGGGTAGAAGCGTCACTGGGCCGGCTGCCTGGACGTGTGTGTGCAGATGTGTCTTGTCTGCTCCATTCCATAGTGGGCTTGTTTCTAGCATTTCTTATGGGGTAGGTAGGAAGTGTTGTAGGGTTTTAGTGAATAAACAAAGCCCTTGTGCATTCTGCCTCTTCAGGGCCCAACCTGTCTTAACACCTTAGTGTGTGGCATGGACACACACACTTCCTGTTGTAGAATCTCCATGACATCTGACTGCCAGCTCTCTCCCTCTTCTGTCTGCTCTCTGCATGTACCATGTGTGGCCAAAGGAAGGGTTGAGGTGTCAGAGTAAGGGGAGCATGTCCACAGAGGTGCTCCTAGGCCCTAGCCTGCCCTGCCCACCGAGTTCATGGCCATAGAACATGGAGGAGAGGTACAGCTTGCACTCTTTAGCATGTGACCACTTATTACATTTAAATAAAATTAAGCAAAGTAAGAACTTCAGTTCCTTTTTTACACTAGCTATGTTTAACTGCTTGGTAGACACATGTAGCTGGGGCCTACTGTACTAGACAGGAGAGGTAGAGAATATTTGTGTTGTACCAGAAAGTTTAGATTGTAGAACAGTAGTCTCGGGTGCTATTGGGACTTGGGATAGTCAAGAGCACACCTGAAATATGTTTATAACTCTGACTTTGGAATAGTAGGTGCACACTGAATCTCTCCCTCCTTCCTTCCTTCCTTCCTTTTTTTTTTTTTTTTTTTTTTTTTTGTAGTGCTGGGGATTGAACCTAGGGGCATTCTACCTCTGAGATATACTCCTAGCCCTTTTTTTAAATTTTGAAATGGGATCTCACTAAGTTACAGACGGCCTCATTAAGTTGCTGAGGTTGGCAATGAACCTTCCATCCTCCTGTCTCAGCTCCCAAATACTGGGATTACAGACATGCTCCCTGAGCCTGGCTCTCATTCTGTTTCTGCTCTACCATCTGCCACTCCCAATTGAACACAGAATGACAAAATGTTAACAAAGCACAGCATAATATAGACAGCTCTTTGGAGTGTTGAGGGGGGTTGTTTCTACTCCTAAAATATGAATGCCTATTTTTTGTTTGTTTGTTTGTTTTTTGGTACTAGGGATTGAACCCAGGGTTGTTCTACCTCTGGACTTACACCCCAGCCCTTTTTATTTTTTATTTTTATTTATTTATTTTTAATTGTGGTACTGGGGATTGAACTCAGGGGCATTCTGCCGCCGAGCTACACCCCCAGTCCTATTTTTTATTCTTTATTTTGAAATAGAGTCTCACTAAGTTGCGGAGGGCCTCACTAAGTAGTTGAGGCTGGCTGCGAACCTGGATCCTCCTGTCTCAGCCTCCCAAGTACTGGGATTACAAGTGTGTACCACCATGCCTGGCTTATTTTTACTTTTGAAGCAGGGTCTCACGAGGTTGATGAGAGTCTCACTTCTTGCTGAGGCTGGCCTCGAACCTATGATCCTCCTGTCTCAGCCTCCCAAGTACTGGGATTATAGGCCGCCATCCCGGCTTTAAACTTTTTCAAATAGAACAAAATGGTGTACAGGGAGAAGTAGTCTTCCTCCTTCTCTAATCTCACCTCCACCACTCCCTTTTTATTTTTTATGTTGAAACAGGGTCTTGCTAAGTTACTGAGGCTGGCCTCAAACCTGCGTTCCTTCTGTCTCAGCCTCCCAAATACTGGGATTACAGCCATGTGCCACCACGCCTGGCTTGAATGCCTGTTTTTTGAGGGAGTAGTAGGGGTATAGGAGTGGGGAGAAGTGGCAGAGGATTGGGGAAAGGGAAGGGCCCCTTATCATATAGTAAACTATAGGAAATTGAACTTGGGTGCTGGGAGGAAGCCATATACCCTTTTGAAGTAGTCAGTGGTCCTGTGTGAGGCTCATCTGCACTGGTCTCTGAGTCCTTCTGTGTTAGCAGAGCCAGGGACCTACACCTGCAGTAAAGCCTTCCCCTTGTTCCCTGTGTACCCTTTCAGCAGGAGGAGTTGATCCAGGCCCAGGCTAATGTTTTGTGCAAGGCATGTGAGTACGTGGTGAAGAAGGCGGTCCGCCTGATCGAGAACAACAATACTGAGGTATGTTGTCCTCCATGAAGAAGGAAGCCCTCTCCTGTCCCTGAGTCAGAATGTTTCATTGGAGAAATCATTGGAGAATGTAGTGAAAGGGTGGGGGGTTTTGGCTCTTGGCTTTTTTTTTGGTACTGGGGATTGAACCCAGGCACATCCTCTGAGCTACACCCCTAGTCCTTTATTTAAAAATTTGAAACAAGGTTTCACTAAGTTGCTGAGGCTAGCCTCAAACTTGTGATCCACCTGTCTCAGCCTTCCATACTGGGATTACATATGCACCTCTATGCCTTGCTTTTTTTTTGGGGGGGGGGTAGTGCTGGGGTTGGAACACAGGGTCTGGTGCATGCTAGGAAAGGGCTGTACCACTGAGCCACCCCCAGCACTCCTTGTTGACACCAGACTGGGAGTGTGTACAGCCACATCCCTGTCTGGAAGGCAGGTGGGCGAGGCTGCTTTGCTCTGCTCATAGCTTTGGCCTCTAGCTCTGTGCTCCAGGGGAGGGAACAATGCTTCACCATTGGCTGGTTTGCTGGTTTTCTCAGATTTCTCCCACACCTGCCCAATTTCCCACCTTACATGATCCTTTCATTCTGTTTTTCAGGAAGAAATAATCCATGCTTTGGACCACGTGTGCTCTTTGTTGCCCAACTCTGTGTCAGGAAAGTGCCAGGAGGTGGTAGACGCATATGGCAGATCCATCCTGTCACTCCTTCTGCAAGAGATGACCCCTGAGCTGGTGTGTGGCGAGCTGCATCTCTGCTTCTTTGGCCAGGGCCAGGTCGACCAGATGGGGAAGATCGGCCAGGCTGGACCACCTGAGCCACCCAAACTGCCTGCGCTGCCTGGTGAGCCCTGGCATGTGAGGGAGAGGATAGGTCTCTAGTTTGGGAGAACCCTGCCAGCATCAAGCCCTGTATTTTCTCGTTAGCACGTGTGACTCCGGTGAAGGGCTATGGTTTCTGTGAGGTGTGCAAGAAGCTGGTCACCTATTTGGAACACAACCTGGAGAAAAACAGCACCAAGCAGGAGATCCTGGCTGCACTTGAGAAAGGCTGCAGCTTCCTGCCTGACCCCTATGAGAAGGAGGTAGTAGAGGCTGGAGCAGCTTATGCCTCTGGGTGCAGTGGCGAGGGAATTTTACTGCTTCTCTCCCCAGGCCTGGGGTCAGCTGGTTATGATCTGTTGGTTGGCATGGAGCTGTGGAGGGGAAGGGACCTGAGCTAGTGAGGCCAGGCGTGATGGGTGGAGGATCTGGGAAGGGAGGCCCTGGGCTGGGAGTGTCAGGGACATGTAGAGAATGTGTCCAGCACCTGTCTGGCCACACTGTACTTGTTCACACCCAGACTTGGACCTGTGCACCCATTTTATTTGGCAGTGTGATGAGTTTGTGGCTGAGTACGAGCCGGTGCTGGTGGAAGTTCTTGTGGAAATGATGGACCCTCCCTTTGTGTGCTCGGTAAGCCCCACTGGCTAGCCTGGCTCCTCCGGGCAGTCATGACCTGGGAGGGGCTCTAGACCTGGAAGGTTCCTCTGAGACTTTGGGCCCTAGGTTGGAGTCTGGGAGAGCCAGGAAGGCAGAGAACTAAGCCTTGAGGCCTTATCACTCTTCAGCAGGCCCAACAATGATCTGAGGTCATGTGGGAGCTCTGATTCTAGTTGTTTCTGGAAGCTCTTAACCTCAGTTCTGCAAAGGAGTGGTTGGACAGCTCCTAACTCTTTTCCCCTTCTTTTGTCCTTTTTCACCATATAGAAAATTGGAGCCTGCCCCTCTGCCCGTAAGCTTCTGTTGGGAACTGAGAAATGTGTCTGGGGCCCTAGCTACTGGTGCAGGAACAAAGAGACAGCAGCCCAGTGCAACGTGAGTAGCTCTGTGGACAATCCCCCAGCCTGCCTTCCAGTAGGGCAGCTCGCCTGAGAATCCTGCCCTACTAGGAACCTCAGTGGCCCACTCTTCACCTTGCCTTTAGGTGGAAAAACTGAGGCCCAGAGAGGCAGTTTCAGCTCCTTCAGGGTTGCCCAGTAAAGGCAGGGCAAACCATACCCTTGCCTTTAGGGAGGGAAGGGTGTGTGTTTAGGTGGGTGGATAGTCTTATGTTTAGTTTCTGCTTTCCTGCTTTTGTCTGCATTTCCTGTGTGACAGTGTCAGAGCTTCACAAGGTCACTGCAGGCATTATTGAAGTCTGGGGGACTCGTGACCCAGACCCGGGCACAATCCTTTTGCACCCCTACAGCATGTTTGCTCTGGCCGGAGCCTGGCCTGAGTCTTCACTTGAGGCCAGCTGTTCCTCTTCTTGAGTGGTCCTGAGAGTCCCTGCCCAGTAGCTCAGGGTACCCTGAGCCCCGTCCTGGCTAGGCAACCACCAGCTGGATGACTTGTGCTGTTTGCCTGTGTGGGGATGTTACTTAATGTCTCTTTGTGCAACTTTTTCTTCCTCACTGGGGTTCATATGACCATCTCAGGAGGTTAGTCATTGTGGGCCACTGTAGGGGAGGGACAGAGATCCACACCCTGGTCCCGTCCACCTCTTTATCCAGGCCCCAGCCCATCTGCACCATCACCCCTAGCTTGCAGCACGGTGAAGGGTGGTGGACTGGGTTCTTCTGCCAGCCTGGGTAAATGTGCCCCAGCTGTTGGATGAGGAGGGTCTGCCCCTGTGTGACTGAGCGGCAGGACACTGGGACCCGGTGGAAGTGGATGAAGGGGTCCTGAGCTTTGCCTGCAGTAGTGCTTACCTGTGAAACACCAAGGGGCTTTGCATCTGCTGCTCTGGACTCTTGCCTTAGGAGTCTGCAAAGCCACATGCTCCCTGGTTTTTTGTTTTTATGGTATTGGGGATTGAACCCAGGAACAGTCTACTTCCGAGCTATACCTTCAGCCCCATTGTATTTGTTTTGAAACAGTCTTGCTAGATTGCTGAGAGTCTCACTACTTGTGATCTCACTACCTGCAATCCTCCTGTTTTAGCCTCCCAAGTACTGGGATTATAGGCCTGTACCACCACACCAGTGCTTCCTGATTAAAATGCCATCCTCAGCATTTGGTGCCATAGCTGACAGAACAAGATACCAGGTTCCCTTTTTGGGTGATGAGTTTGTGTAAACTGTTTCCTCTCTTCTCAGGCTGTGGACCACTGCAAACGTCATGTGTGGAACTAGGAGTGCCATCGTGCAGAAGCCATAGCTTCCTTTCCTACTTGTATGTCTGGCGTAATGAATGCGCAGATCTGTTTGTTATAACAATAGGACCCCCTTTGACCTCTCCCCATGTCTATTTTCCTTGTAGCATTGCTGTCACGGGGGAGATGCTTGTCCCCACCAGCGGAGCTGCTTCAGTGTCCTGTTTCTGCTGGAAGGATGAGGGCACACTGGGCCCTGAGGTCTTTAGCTGCCCTTGCATGGCACTTGCTGGGGGAGGGAGAGGTAGTGCTGGCAGGAGCCTCTACCTCTTCTAGGCTGGGGCTCTGATCTGAGGCCACCTCCTACGCTGATGCGGGACCTTCCCCTGTCCTGCTTGATACAGCAGCCAAACAAGGCAGTTTCATATTAGTCTTTTAAAATAATGTGATCCCTACAGTAATAGCACAGAGCTTTTGGAAGCAGCTGCTGGTGGCTTGGGACATTGGTGGGGTAGTGGGTTTGCTGTCTCTGGGTCAAACCTTGATTCTTCTTTCCTGTCGCTGCCTTGTTTGGGGTTCTATAGTTGAGGTCGGGAGGTGGGGGGGCCGGGGGGTGGGAATCTGCCTGAATGTAACCTTGCTCTAGGTGGAGGTGCTGTGGGCCCAGCTTGTGTGAGGCCTCTGCACAGCGGGACTGCCTGCTCGTGTGTCTGCCCCGCTCCCGGGGCCCTGCTCCATGCCTTTGCACCCGTTCCCCATCTTGTAGATGTCTTTTCTGACCTTCCCTTTTAAATAAACACTGATGACAAGCTCCTAAGCCTCTGCCTGGTGGGGAGTGATGAGCTGAGGGGTCTCTGGTTGTGTGGAATGGGTACTTATTGTCTGGGTACCTGACTGCTGCCCATTTGGCCACTGAAGTGTCTGTTCCACTTCTGATTGCCAGGAAACAGCAAGATAGGCAGATGCTATTAAATGAACTTGGGGATTTTCATTTGTTTTGCACTAAAGTTTCTGTGATTTAACAATAAAGTTCTGTTAACCAGATCCAGGCTTGAGTGTTTTATACCTCCCTAGAAGAGTTTGTTCTCTGCTAAACTCCATGCCCTTGACTCCGTCGGTACCAAGCAGTCCTGTGGCCCCTGTTAGCCAGGAAAAGAAAGTGAAGTGGGTTAAAAAAGAAAGCCACCAGTTTCTCTCCAAGTCCCAGGGTGACAGTGGGTGGGTGGGGGGCACTTGAAAGTGGGGCCTGCCCATCCCCCCAGTCCCTGCCCCAGGCCAGCACACGGGAGTTTACTACAGCCAGTGTATTTTCAGTTCCTTTCAAGTTGCTTTTCTTTTTAAACAGATCATTCCAGAAACTTTCAATGAGTACCAGTTAAACAAAACCAAGGGGAAATTACCAAGGGAATAACTTAATTTTAAAAAGGAATACACACACTCTACATTCAAAACCCAAGGGAATGTCGGTCATTTCTCTTTATAAGCTGGGCACATTTGGGAAGCCAGTGAAATGGAGAGAATGCTATGTTGACCTTGACCTTCATGTCCGTGTGGAGGGCAGGGGTCTCTGTCTCCACCTGGACATCCAGCAGGGATGTGTCAAAAGTGCACTGGAACTTGAAGTCACTGGTGGGCCAGCAGGGGTGGCAGCCGGCAGACATGCCCGGGACCAGTGGAGAGGGGGAGGCCTGCTTGGCCTCCTCAGTGGAACTGGTCCTCAGGCTCCTGGGCCCCTCCCTGTGACCCTCCTTACCTTGTCCTTAGATGCTTAGCATTTTTGTTTGGTTTTCTTACAAAAATAACATTTTATGAAGGTAGAGATCAGATGCGGAATGAGTGTCTGGCAGAAGTGGAGTCTGAGCAGCTAGGAGGGCCACCAGGGCCACCCAAGGCTGTCCACCCAAGGCAGAGCTGGCCTGGGGAGCTTGTGCTTGCTCCTGCCCCAGAGGGTGGTGGGAGGTGCTGCTCACACCAGCACAGCTTCCGATCTGTCACAGCTCCGTGATCTCCAGGGGGCTTTCCATGATCACATCTCGTAGCTTGTGCAGAGGTGTGGATTTGGCGGATTCCGTGCGGGCATTGCGCTCAAAGGCACTGGCCTCAGCGGCGGTCAGCGTCTCTAGCGAGCGGCCCAGGCCCTTCTGGTCGTCCTCCGGCAGGCTGTTGAGGTCAGTGGCCAGCAGTGTGCCCGTGCTGCCATGCACCACGTGGATCCCATCAGGCCCCTTGAGCTCCATGGGCAGCGGCTTGTGGCGGAAGCGCAGGCTGCCCTGGCCTGGGCTGCGGTCCCCGGGCTCCTCCTCCAGCTCCGTTTGGATCAGCTGCAAGAGGCCAGAGCCCCCCCCCCCCCAACAATGACTCAGAAACCCCCACAAGGTCACAGCCATGCCCAAGGATGCGTAGGCGTGTGGTCCCACAGTCCCACCAACTTTTGTGCCTTCCTCACACAAGGCACCTGCCACAGCAGGCTTGTTGGCCTGCAATGCTTTGAACTGAATGCAAAGGGCCATGAGCTTAAAGGTGCCAATGTGTCCTCAGGACCGTGTACTCCCTGTGGAAATCTTTGTATGTATTCACTCTGCTTTAACAATCCCACGACACAATTGTGGGATCTATGCCTGATTTTTTTTTTTTTTTTACAGTACTGGGGATTGAACTCAGGGGCATTCTACCTCCGAGCTACACCCCCAGCCCTATTTTTTATTCTTTATTTTGAAACCGAGTCTCACTAAGTTGCGGAGTGCCTCACTAGGTAGCTGAGGCTGGCTGAGAACCCAGATCCTCCGGTCTCAGCCTCCCGAATGCTGGGATTACAAGCGTGCGCCACCACGCCCGGCTATGCCTGATTCTAATTGGGTCCACAGGAGTGTGGAGACAGGTGGGTGTGGTGGGGACTCACAGGGCACTTTTGTCCTGCCTCAGGCTCTTCTGGTTGGCAGTGTGCATTTAGAACAAGTCTGAATTTGCCGTGTACACATAGTCACTACTGGCACATGTGCTTCTATTTGGCCTGCCAGTTTCTTAAAATGACATCACACCACAAAGGTGTCTTGGGGTTCTTGGGATGTGAGAAGCAGGCCTCTGAGCACTCCCATCCCTGGGAAAGCCCCACAGAGCCCAGAAAGCAGAGCCCCTTGCTGACTTCCTGAACCCACAACCAGTGCAGTCTTTGGCCCCAGCTGCCAAAATCCACAGACACCAAGAGGGTAGCAGAGAGCAAGAGAGCACCCCCAGGAGTGGGGCACAGCACACAGCTCCCGCCCGCCCGCCCACCTGCTGGCTACCTCGGAGATGGAGGAGTGGCAGGAGGAGGCTTTTTGCACCATCCTTTGTGCAAAGAGCTTTTTGAGCCGCAGGTAATCCTCCAGGACCACCTTCAGCAGCGAACCCTGGGGGAGGGAGAGGGTCAGCCCCCACCAAGGCCCCCAATGCCCACCCATCACTCACTCCATGTGGGAGTCAGGGCTGCACAGGTCCCAGGACTGAGAATTTGGAGCAGAGCCTGGTGACAGTGGCCAGACAGAAACCAAAGTGTTCATACTCAAGGCTACCACACTCCTTAGCAGCAGTGCCCAGGTCTCTTTGGGCCCTGGTGTTCTGGTCCCAGGAGGACAGGTCTAGCTGAGGCCGGAGGGCTCCACCTCCCTGTAGCCTCTAAAGTGAGGTCCAAGTGTGGCCAGGGGTCTGGATGCTGGAGCTCTCAGGAGGGCTCACCTTGATCGGCCCCTCGCGAATGATCTGACCCAGCTTGGCAATGTTGTCATACTCCTGGATGGCTGCCCGTAGGTACCGGTCATCGTCAGGCTTAACTGCTGCTGGCTCCCGCCCAAAAGTTCCCTGGGGAGAGGGAACGTTAGCTGGAGCAAAGGTAAACACCACACACACACACACACACACACACACACACACACACACACACACACACGAATGCACGGGGACCACCTCCTGTCCCTCTACATCCCGCCTGCCTGCTCACATGGGTGCGGGTGGGGCTGTTCCACAGGTCAGTGATCTCACTCAGGTTCTCGGGCAGGTCATCCTCACGCTCAGCCTGGGCGGCCAGCTCCAGATTCCGGCAGAAGGGATCTAGCCACACAGGGTTGGCTCTGCAGTTGGGGAGTGACAGAGGGTGGAGCAAGGAGGACTGGCTGGAGTGACAGGTGCCCTCCCAGCCTCAGCCATGACCCTGCCCATTTCCCTGGCCAGCTGAAGGGTCTTTACAGGATGATGTGCAGGGCCATGGGGCGTGGCTGGGGCTCACTCATGACATCTGTGGGTGCATTCTCCCACCCAGGATTCCATTGGAACCAGGAGAATGTGTCGGTTTGGATCAGCTTTGGTGAGAAGGCCTTGCCCTGCTTCACCCAGGGCCCAAAGCTTATGTCCTCCAAGGAGAGAGAAGGGTGGCCAGTCCACCAGGGGGCGCCTACACCCCAGGTTTCAGCCAGTGCATGGGAGCCTGCAGGAATTCTCTAGCTGGTCCCTGACAGACTCAGTGCTGGAGGACCCTACTCACCCATCGAAGGAGTACTTGTTGGTGTTGGGCATGTCCATGATGTCGATGAAGCCTCGATTTCCTGCAGGGAGATGGGTTGGGGCATGGAGGGCAGGGGTACAGCCAGCTGGGGTTAGACAGCTTGGGTCCCCTATTCTCTCCTCTGCCCACCCACCACAGCCCTCCCTTACCTGCCGAGCCAGCCACAATGGCCTTGAGCTTCCTCTTGTGTCTGGAGAGAAGCAGAGACAGGCACCCATGAAGGAGGCTAGGTCTGAGGCCCGCAGCCCCGCCTGCCTCCACGCAGTCCAGGAACAGGGCGAGGGGGACACTCACACAGTCCTGTAGTACCAGTTCATGAGGATGAAGAGCATGGCTGCCAGGAAGAGGAGGATGGCCAGGACAATGATCGCCATCTGGGGACAGCAGCCAGGCATGAGCACTGGGCTCTGGGGTGGAGCTGAAACCCCAGGGAGGGAGGCCTGTGGGGTACCTGCAGGGCTGACATGTCATCAGGCAGCCGAACAGAGATGGCAGGCTGCACGTCCAGGACATTGTAGTTCCGGAAAAGATTCCGCAGCTGTTCCTTGTTCTCGTCAATCATCTGGATCACCCTGGATCAGGGGCAGGAGCCTTAGCTCCCATGTTGGCCAGCCCCAAGAGACCATCCCCTGACCCCAGGACACTCTGCTCCTGCCTTGAGCCCCCAAAATTCACCCTGAGGTCTTACAAGATGAAAGCCCTCCAGGCTAATTGAGCTCAGGTTACAGGGCACCCTAGGCCTTCAGATGGGTCTTGTTGGAGTCTCATGATGGGCAGACACTCACTCTCATTTCACAGATGAGGAGAGTAAGGCTCAGAGGGATGTAGCTCTGTTCATATCCCCAAACCATGTTCTCTCTCCTAGACCTGCCCACCTCTAGGGGAGAGCCTCACATAGCAGACCCAACGGTGCTGTTTGTGCCTTCTTTAGGGGTTCCCCTCCCCAGTGCCAGGGCAGGCAGGTGGTCTGAGCACAGGGCCCACCCACCGGTCCACGTCCAGGATGCGGTTGGTGTCACGGTTCACCACGTGGATGAGCAGCTCCGTTTGTGCAAAGTTCACACGCCCCTTCTTGTCCACGTGGAACTAGGTGAGAAGAGGTGTTGTGGAGCACGGCCACCATAGCAGGGGAGGGGAACCAAGGGGAGCGGACGGGCAGGCCTCTTCCAGGAGCCCCGCCCGCCCTACCCCAAATAGAACTATCACTACCAAACGCTCGTCAAAGACCAAGCACGATGCCAGTTAGTTCACTCACTCAAGGGCAAGTACAGTTTGTTTATCTATTTTTGGTGGTATTGGGGATTGAACCTAGGGGCGTTCTACCTCCAAGTCACACCCCAGCCCTATTTTATTTTATTTTATTTTTTTTGTTACTGGGGATTGAACTCAGGGGCATTCTACCTCCGAGCTATACCCCCAGCCCTATTTTTTATTCTTTATTTTGAAACAGGGTCTCACTAAGTTGCGGAGTGCCTCACTAGGTAGCTGAGGCTGGCCGCAAACTGGATCCTCCGGTCTCAGCCTCCGCCTCCCAAATGCTGGGATTACAAGTGTGTGTTATTTTTTACTTTGAATCAGGGTCTCACTAAATTGTTCAGGGTCTCACTAAGTTGCTGAGGCTATCCTCAAACCCATGATCCTCCTGTCTCAGCCTCCCAAGGACTGAGATTACAGGTTTGTGCCACCATGACTGGCTAGGTACTGTTTATTATTAGCACCACTTTAGATGAGGAAACTGAGGCACAGAGACCTGGGAGGACTTCCTCAAACTCATGCTGCTAGGAGATAACTGTGGAGGCACGGGCTCCCTCTCAGGTCCCTGACCTCACCATGATACCCCACTCCTTGTGACCCCCTTTTCTCCCACCACTGCCCTAGTCCCAAGGCAGGTTCCGCAGGCCACCTGCACGTCGTCGGTGTTGACGATGGCCCCGGTGATGTTGGAGAGCAGGCGGATGAACTCCTCCTCGAAGCCACGCACGCGGTCGGGGATCTCATTAATGACGATCTTGACCCGCTGGTCATCTCTCAGGATGTAGATGCCGATGATGGCTGTGTCATTGTGGCCTGCCAGGTCTCGGGCCACAATGTCCACCACGAAGTAGCCAGGACTGTAGGCCATGAAGAGATCAAAGGTGCGCAGGATGCCGTCCACACTTCCTGTGGAGAGAGCCCGAGGGGGCAGGGCTCAGGCACCACCCAGTGCTCCTGAGTCCTCCAGGAAGGGGCCTGGGGAGGGGAGACACCCGAGGAGGCAGCAGGAGCACCCACAGGCTCAGGAGTGAAAGTGAGAAAACAACACCCATCTCAAGGGGCAATGGCTCGGCCTCAGCTTGGCTGATGAGGTAACAGGGAACGCAGTCTGTGCTGCCAGCACCCACACTTTCTAGGGAAACTAGGCACTTCCATTCTTATGTGAAGTCCTCTTAGCCTTAACTATTGCCTAAGTTTTTATTTCAACACCCTGCATATTAAACAAAACAACTGTGGGCTGCTCTGGCCCAAAGATGACAGGTCTGTGACGCTGATGTCCCATGCTAGGGTGCTATGGCCACTTCTGGGCCTGCTTGGCTCTCCCATATGCACACATGTATTCCAGGATTCCATAAACATAGTAGATAGAGGACCAGAGGTCAACCTGGGCTCAAAAGCTGCCCCTTCCTAGCTGAGTGGGCTTTAGCAGGCTACTTAGTTTCTCTGTGCTTTTGGTCTATTAAGGTAAGAGCAGTGAGAGCTCAGAGGACAAAGGGATGGATGGCATCGGGTTGTATATTTGGTGTGTATAAACTAGACCTTGAAGGATAGGGAGGCATATTTGAAGGCAGAGATATGAGTCAGGACCAACCACATTTCAGGAAATGAAGGCAGAGGGATCAAAGGCCCAGGGGAGGGACTCCAACTAGCTGAAGGAATACTAGGTAGCTCAGGCTGGCTTGACACAGGACCCTGAAGGATAGTGGGGGTCTCTGGATCCAGAAAGTGGCTCCACAGCATCTTCCTCTGGCTGTGGAACCAGAAGGAAGATCTAGTGGTCCTTGAATGCCAGGCCAAATAGTCTTCCTGGCATTCAAGTATGCATACAGTATGCAAGTATGCATCCTTGTCTCTGTGGACAGAGAGGAGGGTGGAAGGAAATGGGCCTCCCACAGGGACACCTTCTAGAGCCCCAGAGAGTCTCAGCCACCCATATAGGTAAATGCCTGTACAGAGTGCAGATTCCTAGGTGTGCCCTTGAATCCCGGCTCCCCAGTGCCTAGCACAGGGCCTGACACAGGGGTGCGAGGAGCACACATAGAAAGATGGGGCATGGGAATGATGAACAGATGGACAGAAGGATGGGTGCAAGGAAAGATGGACAGACAGATAGATGGATTGACGGAAGGACAGATAGAAGGATGGATGAGTGAGTGAGTGATGGATGAGATGAGAAGAAGGAAGAAAGAGCAGGTGGGTAGATGAATAGGTGGACAGGCTACAGGTAGATGGACAGAAGGGCTGGCATGGCTCTCTGAAGGCCCCTGTGTCCTGTGGTGGTCACACAGATCCCATCTTCTCCAGACTATAGTTGATGCCGTGACTGAGGCCTTGGCTGGAGGCCACCTGGGTGCACCCAGGCTCCTACCCATGGTGAAGACCTGACCCACATCCTCGGAGTCGTTGGCAAGCGCCCGGAAGTAGTGGATGGCCAGGATGCCGTAGAAGACGAGGCTGTTGTTGCCGATGTCTGCATCCAGGGCCAGCACCTGGATCAACTCTGAGCCTACCTTGGCGTCCGTGGCCACCCCTGCAAGAAAGGCAGGTGGTATGAGAACCGGGAAGGAGCGGCCACACCCCGAGCCCAGGCTCAGCCCCGCACCTGCAGTGTACTCGGCCTTGGTGAACCGCGGTGGCTGGTCGTTGATGTCCTCCAGCACCACACGCACCTCCTGCAGGGTGAGGTCAGCGACCAGGTCGAGGGCCGGGGAGGGGCCGCGGGGCGGCGTCCAGCTGCGGTTGCTGGAGGCCTTGACGATGAAGGAGAAGACGGCTTCTCGCTCCCGGTCCAGGTCTTGCATCACCAGTAGGCGCCCATCAGGCTGCAGGTGGAAGTTCTTTTCCTCGTTGCCAGCTGGGGGTGGGACGTGGCAGAGAGTGAGGGGTAGGGCATATTGGTGTCACCTCATGCCCAGGACAGGAGGGAGGCCCCACCTGCGATGAAGTAGTACACGATGGCATTGGGACCCTCGTCTGCGTCCACGGCGCCCGTCACATTGCCCACGAGGGTGCCGCGCGGCGAGTGCTCAGGCACTGTCAGCAGCTGATACTGGGGGCGGCCTTTCTGCAGGGAGAAGAGGGCATCAGCACAGAGCCAGGCCTGAGGGCCCTGGACAGTGACTCTGGGGGCGCCAAGGGAGTTTATTGCCCGGGTCTCGTGGCACCCTTGGGGAGTAACACCCACACAATGGTGTCCTCTGTGAGGACAGTGCTGGCCTCGGCATGTCCTCTGCAGTATCCCTGATATGTTTGAATGTTTGAATGAGGGGGGCACGTGCATACTCTTGGGCCACACAGATAGTCTCCAAGGGATATCCCGTCCCCATGTGTGCACCATGGAGTCTGTGTCAGGGGCCCTCAGCCCTAGTTCAGTGAGTGAGAGCTGATTTTCATGCTTTGTGTGTGCGTGCACATGTGTATACACACAAACGTGTACACAAATGCCAGAATATCAGCTCCACGAGTCAGGTATTTTCATCTATCTACCTTTGTAAAAATTTTTGCAGCATTGGGGGTTGAACCGAGGGGGCACTCTACCTCTGAGCTATACCCCTAGACCTCAGCTCTATTTTTAAGGTTAAAGCCAGCCCCTCTTTTTTCTTTTTGCAGTAATAAAAATATTTTGGGGGTTTGAATCTAGAAGCACTCTATTACTGAGCTACATCTCCAGCCCTTTCTATTTTTTATTTTGAGACAGGGTCTCGCTGAGTTGCCCGGGCTGGTCTTGAACTTGTGATCCTCCTGCCTTAGGCTCTTGAGTAGCTGGGATTATGGGCATGAGTCACTACAGCAAACTTTTGTCTGCTTTTTTGAAATCTATATAGTGTCTTGAAACAGTATATAGCCCAATGTAGTGCAAAATGGCTTCTCAATGCATAATTGCTCTTGTATCAGGTGGGTGTAGACAGGTGTTTTCTATGTGTAACCAAATGTGTATCAGGGCGGTGTGCACAGGGAGGGTGTGCCCGTGCTTGCAGGCAGTGAGTCCTTGTGAGGGTGTGACCAGTGCAGGGTATGGGCAAGCTCACTGGAGGCCTCACGAAGAGGGGTTCGTTGTCATCGATGTCCTCCAGGGCCACCTGCAGAGGCTGCATGGTCTCATATGGCACCGGCTGGCCCAGGTCGCTGGCCACCAAGATGAGCTGGGGGCAGAGGACTGTAGTCAGGGGGTTGGCTCAGGACTCTGGGGTGCTGTCTCTGAGACAGGGCCCCGAGAGATTTCAAGAGGAAACTCAGCCTGCCCCCCGCCCCCACCTTACACTGTATACTGCCTGCTTCTCTCGGTCCAGGCGCTGCGCCGTCTGGATGAGGCCACTGATAGGGTCGATGGTAAAGTATTCCCAGTCGCGGTTGCCGGCTGTCTTCAGGAAGCTGTAGCGCACCGCCCCATTGAGGCCCTCGTCCTTGTCTGTGGCATAGACCTCATACACGTTGGAGTGCAGTGGGATCTCCTGTGGGGTGGGGTGGGAAGGAAGGTGTCTGGACCCGAGAGACTCCCAGCTCCCAGCCTGTGATGCACTACTTGCTGAGGCTGTCCTCAAACCTGTGATTCTCCTGTCAGCTCCTAAGTACTGGGATTACAGTCATGCATCACCATGTCTGGTTTCTTTACTTTTCTTTCTTTCTTTCTTTTCTTTTTTTTTTAACACAGGCATTCTACCTCTGACATGTCCCCCCCCCCCTTAAAAAACATGGTCTCGCTAAGTTGCTAAGGTCCTGGCTA
The DNA here is from genome assembly GCA_004027655.1 of Graphiurus murinus. Taxonomy (NCBI): domain Eukaryota; kingdom Metazoa; phylum Chordata; class Mammalia; order Rodentia; family Gliridae; genus Graphiurus; species Graphiurus murinus. Next base: position 1,835 of record PVLC010009715.1, on the reverse strand, counting down.
AGTTGCTGAGGCTGATCTTCCTGCCTCAGCCTCCCAAGTACTGGTATTATAGGCATGTGCTACCATATAGAGCTCCCTTGTTTCTCTCTCTCTCTCTCTCTCTCTCTCTCTCTCTCTCTCTCTCTGGTACTGGGGATTGAACTCAGAGGTATTCTACCTCTGAGATATACCCCCAGCCCTATTTAATTTTATTATTTTTATCTTGAAACAGGGTCTCACTAGTTTTCTGAGGGTCTTGTTAAGTTGCTGAGGCTGGTCTCAAACATGAGATCCTCCTATCTCAGCCTCCCAAGTACTGGGATTACAGGTGTATGCCACCATGCCCAGATCCCTTGTTTCTCTTGCTCTCTCTGCTACCCTAATTACAGAAATTCTGGGTATCCCCAAACAGCACCATTCATCCAATGGGGTGTCTGAAAACAGAGGACATGCAGGCAGGGTCACATGGTGTCTAGAGATTGGCCACCAGGCTCTAGTTTGTTACCAGTTTGCCTGAGAACTTGGACATGCCACTTCACCTTTTTGAGCTCAGTCTCCTGAATTCCCTTGAGTTTGATCTAACTCAGCAAAAACCTAATTGAATCACACATTGACCCACGACAAGACTGCCCAAGGCTAAAGAAAAAAAAACATGTTCCTTTGCTTTTGGTTGAAAAATTTCCAGCACAACATGTCTTCACTGTTTATTCTACTGATCATGACAATCAGAAATTTCAAGTGGCAGTTACGTCCAATTAATAAAAAGTGGGGTGGCAAATAGATAATTACTTTATAAATGCTGGCTGTTCAGGAAACATAAATCTTCCCAAATATAGAGCCCTTGAGGGGAAAAATTTAGTAGATGGGGCCTTTGGTGTGAAAAAGAACTAGATCATTATTAATATATACCCTGCCTCTTTTTTTTTTTTTTTTGTAGTACTGGGGATTGAACTCAGGGGCATTCTACCTCCGAGCTATACCCCCAGCCCTACTTTTTATTCATTATTTTGAAACCGAGTCTCACTAAGTTGCGGAGTATCTCACTAGGTAGCTGAGGCTGGCCGCGAACCCGGATCCTCCAGTCTCAGCCTCCCAAATGCTGGGATTACAAGCATGAGCCACCACGCCCGGCTTACTCTGCCTCATTTTACAAAAAAAAAAAAAAAAAGGATTTGGAGCAGCTGACAAGAATGTATAAGTTATAAGATTGAACAAGTTAAAAAAGTTAAGGTAAAGGGAAAAATTGATTAGGGGGGAGATGGAAGCTGAGGGCCAAGTATGTGTCCTGTCTCTGTAGGGTCATTCAAGGTGGGCTGATCTCTCTGAGCTCCCTAGCAGGCAAAGCAAACAGGACTGCTCACTTACTACAGATGTAACACCGGATACGATGTAAGAGCAAATCACAAGGTAAAAAGTGCAATGCTTCCTGAGCTCAGCCCTGGGAGAATCTTCCCCTATGGGTCTTTAATAAGGTCTTGAGACAGAGTGACGTGTTCTTAGCACTGACATTCTTAGATGTGGGAACTTGATGAAGTTTGGGGAGTGAAAAACAAGTCAGAGACACCATGACCCCGGCATCTGGGCCGGGGTGCTTAGGAGAAAGAAGGGAAGAAAAGGAGACAAAAGAGGACTTCCCCTGCCGGGCGTGGTGGCGCATGCTTGTAATCCCAGCATTCGGGAGGCTGAGACCGGAGGATCCGGGTTCGCGGCCAGCCTCAGCTACCTAGTGAGGCACTCCGCAACTTAGTGAGACCCTGTTTCAAAATAAAGAATAAAAAATAGGGCTGGGGGTGTAGCTCGGAGGTAGAATGCCCCTGAGTTCAATCCCCAGTACCGAAAAAAAAAAAAAAAAAAAA